>CM076582.1:1479939015-1480193488 GCA_034641835.2 Pinus albicaulis
CGAAAAGTTAGGGAGCCCAAAGGGCAAGCTTCACTCTATAAATATTTCCTTCGGGAACTTGAAAAGCACCTTTTGTTTGGGAATCGAGCTGAGTACATTGTATTACCAAAGGATTATACATTTGAGCATGAATACAAGCATTTTGAAAAATCCCTTTGTGGATCTGGTGTTGTCATATGTATGAGCGCTATTGAGTATTATATTTTCAGTTTCTGAACATCTTTAGATTAAGGGAACTGTATCTTCAATTCATATCACAATTGCATAACAGTTTTCTAAGTATGTTAATGGTGGTTGAGCTTATTTCACTTTCTGAACGAACGCTGATGGCTTTGTTTATTAGCATTTGTGTTATCATTTAAAACTTTTAGGAAGTGAAGGGTGTTCTTGCCATGAGGAATTGTTTCTTTTGTGGTCAGAACAGTTTACAAACATGACCCTAATGAAGTGTTGTTAACAACATTTCCTTTGGTCTTCATGCTTTATTTTTTCCTCTTGCTACTCATAGTGTTATATGTACATTTAATGCATCAATCATATGTCTTGTATCAATTGATTAGGTGTGTATCCACTATTTTATAGAGTTTAAGCGAGACCCAAAGAAATGAGAAATCAGCGGTAGCCGGACCCATACCTCGGACGGAATCCCTATTCCGAACGGTTCAAGGTTTAATTGGGACCTTTTACTGGGGAGATCCCCTGCTATTGGCCGGACAGATTTTCCCGTCAACAGATTATAATATGAAACTTCAATTTCCCAATAGGGCAATGCATCAATTGAGTGTTCATTTTTAAAGTGTTCAATATGCCAACGTAGAGTATCAAAAATTTGAAAAATAAAATCACAAAACAAATCTAAATTTGAACAAAATAAATATGAAAGAAAAAATAAAAAGAAATCCTTATTGGTACAACTAATGTTACAGCACAATTGGGATTGGGATTGTTTTGAAATAATTTCTCTTTTACAAGGATTGGTGAGAATAATAGAATTTGAATAATTTCCAATTCCAACTTGTAAATTAGAAAGAGAATTATGATTATGAGTAGGAATGGGAGTTTGATCATGATATGAATCATAAATTGGAATGTTTTCTTGAATGGTAAAATCATGAAGATAATTTGCTGCTCCAAAATGAGGATTGATTGGAATAATTTCTAAATTTAAATGTTCCTCATTCTTAGATGTTATTTGAATTTTATCATGAGGATACTCTTGAGAAGAACAAAAATCAACATCCTTGATGTCAGAATAATTATCATAAATGACTTCACAATATTCTTTAGAATTCCCTTCGATCCCGTCCAATACATCAAAACAAGGAGGAATAAAAAATTCATGTTCATTAATGGCAAAAGAATGATCATTAATTGTTTCTCTATCTTGATAAAAAATTATTGGTAATTCATTTAGATCATCCTCTGTATTTTCTGAAATATCATTTATACCAAGAGGGGAGAAATTACCAACATTAAAAATATCAGGATAAAGGGAAAAATGAGAATCAGAAATAATGAATTCAAAATTTTCTCTGTTTGAGAACTCTCGTATATCATGCTCACTATAAATTTCAGATTCTAGATCATTCATTTGTGTATCCACGCTTTCTTGAAGAATTGTGCTTTGATTTTCTGAATGTGGCATTTTCTTATCATGAAAAAATTCAGAAATTTGTACATCAACTTGTGTTTTATTATTCACTTTGATTGCTGCTTGCACGTGTCGATTTTTTATCTGATTTTCTGAATTTAATGTAGAGGAATTTTCAAATTTCAAAGAAGATTTTTCTCCAAAATTAATGCTATTTTCCTCTTGTATTTAGATAGAAATATCTTTCAAGCTTTGTGAAACCACTTCATCATAATTTATTTGCACATCGATATTGGAATTCTCATTTATGTCAGAAGGGGATGGAACAAAGCTTGAACTAATTTCATATGAATTTGGAATGGGAGAAAGAGCGCAAATATAGTCAAACCAATCTAGTGATTCTTCTTCTGTAGTTTTATCTTCAACTTTAAATCTTAAACAATTTAAATGAAACCGAATATTAAAATCTCTAACAGATTCATTTTCAAATATTCGTAGACATTCAATTTCATCGCATACATGTTCATAATCGTATCCGTCAAATTTACAAATGAAAAGTGTAACAAATTGATCACAGCGGTGAATTGAGGCAACTGGAAGAGTTCTACACTAGTTTCTAGCTTTTGCCGCAAATGTGAGAGTAAAAATTCTACATAAAATGCCTTGATCAATTCCTTGAAAATCATAATTTGAAACCTTTTGAATAAATTGAAAGACATGATTAAAAGCAGAAGAATTTTTCTTACCATCAAACTTTACCTGAGACAAGAGTCTTACCACTTCGGGTGGAGTATTGGAAGATGCACGTCCATATATACAACTCCAAATTGGAAGTTTTAAAGGAGCCATTTGTAATAAAAATGAGATGTTAGAATTGAAAACACTCCAATAGACAACAAGTTTCAAGCACTCCTTCTAGCGCCAAAAATGTTGAAGCCTCGAAAATTGCTGCTACAACATTGGGGGATAACCACCCAATCCAAACCTTAATACAACTCCTTTTCCGTTTATGATAGTGGCTCCGACTGGTTTAATTAGGTCCAGTTACCTTTTCCCTATCGCTATTGGTTTATGATATATCTTTAACTACCAATAGACAGGGATATCAAATCAATTCTTCTTGCTGATCAGGCAAGAGAATGACCCTTAAGCTGATTTGGATTCAGCCAAACCACAACTAAGATTTTTCCTCTTTGAGAAGAGGTCTTAAAAGAATGTAGAAATTAATCTAAATGAAAACTTATTCTATAATGCAAGCAAAAGAAACTAATCTAAATCCTATCTCAATTAGGTAGATGAAAATCTAACCTAACTAAGAGCAAGATAATTAAATAATGAGGATTAAAATATGTCTGGCTTTTAATTAGTGTCAAACCAATGAAGAAATTAAATTAGCTCACATTTTTTAATACCAAAACACATTCTATTGAGACCATTTGACTGAAATAATAAATCAACAACACTCCAAAAAGAAATTCACGAAAATGATATTGATTGACAAATCAGTCAAGCCAATAACTAAACAATAATATGTGGAAGAAATTCACAACACATTACTATTTAATAAATCAGTTTTATAAGACAGATTGCTAAACAATGGTTACTCAGAAATCAGAGTGTAATTCATAAGAGCAGAGATACACAACAATTTGAGACAAATTATCCATATCAACATAAATGCCAAAACATGAATAAAATGAAACAACAATTTTATTAACATAAAAATGAAATTGGTATTTGATACAGAAATGTCAAAAATACCAGTTAATTGAATCTGCTTCTCTGATCATGATCTCTAACAGTACTTTAAATTACTTGAATTTCTGCTTTCAAGACTAGAGCTACAGAAATGCAAACTCTGCCCATCATGCATAATTCAAGACATAAAGAAAAACCCTCAATAATGTTCATATCTGAAATTTTCTCTCCTCCCCATCTACAAATCTAAATTTATATTACAGAAATGCTTTTAGAAGTCTGGAATTGCAGAGGAGAACCCCCTCTTTTACATTTTGCAATCTGCAATTTATAATATTTCCAAAGGTATTTTGAGAGGAGAGTTTGTTGAAGAAAAATCTGCCCAATCCAATTTTAATTGCTCAAAATTTCCAATCTTTAGTTGCTGGAGCTTTCTCATTGATTGAGATCTTTTTCTCCATATCCCTTCTACTATTTTTCCTGCAAAAAGAAATCAAAATGAATTAAGATGCAACAATAAAATCAAAATATCATTTTTTGGAACTAAAACAAATCCAATCAAATTCTATTTGAATAAATAATTAAAAATAAAATATAAGCTCTATATTTATGCCTGGAATGGTTTAATTGGCCAAAGATATCATTGATGAATGAATTTGCAATTAGAAGAGGCTTTGGGCAAATGAAAATGAAGAAAATAAAACTCAGAAAATTGATTTTGTTTTAGAAATTCGGAGCTTCATTTTCTGCCTAATTTTTGACCCAATAAATGACAAAATATGTTAGTGAAACGTCCTCAAAAATGTTCTCCTTGATTTTATCTTTCCAATGAGCTATCCTGGGCCTTATTTGGCCAAGTAACACTCAATCTATGAGCCTCCAAAGTTGATGAGTCAAATCTGGCACAATTCTGGAATTTATGTTGCTAAGCTAAAAATTCGAATTTTAATTAAAATTTTAATCCTAAATTGGCCTCTAATTATCTAATAATTAATTCTAATTTAATTTTTAATTATAAACTAAACTAATATTGATTAATCTTAGTCTAACTAACTAATATATAATTAATTATTTATAAAATATTCAATATTAATCTAAATAATGAAATTTCAATTGAATTAAATTAATAATATGTTACACATTAATTAATTTAATTAATATTAAAATTAATTTTTTAAATATTTAATATTTATTTTAATAATTAAATATACCTATCCTACCTCTTTACTCATACGTATGAGTTTGAGTGATACTTCAAGCTTAAAAACAAATTGAATTACATAGCTTTTATTATGAGGCCTTTTGACAATCAGCAAATCAGGGGAATGAAGGTCAAAATATTTCATTTGAGATCTCATGATGCGATCCTCCGATCGTATAATTTATTTATTTATTTATTTTAATTCAACTTTATATTGTTTTGCCTCAACATCTTATGCCCCTTTGACGTTTGTTTAATCGGGAGATCAGCAATCGGGAGTTGTTGAGGTTCTGTAAAACTTGTCACATTTAAAAACTCTGATGTGATCTCCCGATAATGAATTTTATTATTTATATATCTTTTGCTATATTATTTTATTTTTTAGTTTTATTTTAATGTTTTTAAGTTATGAAATTATCTAAGGCATAATTTTCCTATTTAAACTACAGTCACTTTAATGAAAAATAAAAATTAAACTACAGCCACTTTGACATTTTGAGTTTTCGAGATTAGTATTTTATTTGAAAATAAAAAATTGGAATAAATGACTGAAATCTCGATGCTTTATGATTTGGATGTATAAGTAAAAATAAAAATTGTTAGTAATAATTAACTAGGGGTTAATATTTAAACTAAATGCATTATTGAACTACGCAATTTTTAACCCAGGGGACATACTTGATTAGACCTCAAAGGAGTGCCATTTACAAACCGGTTGACCAAATAAGGCGAAACAAGCGTCAACAGGAAGCTTATAAAAAATCAATTTCAACTAAGCAATCAAAACAAAAATCTAAAGAAGATGAAAAATCAATAAAATCATGAGGTAATTAACTTAATAAAAATTTTAAAAGGCACTTAGCCAAAATTTTATAGAAAGGGTCCCCATTATTTGATGTGAACAAAAAAAAATGGGGGGGGGTTGTTGTACCGTACAACATGCCCGCAAATGTATGGTTTGTCAGAAATGTGTCGGATGAAATAAGAAGTGAGTTGTCCCATTGTAACCCATAGTTGTAGAAGAACCATTCCAACAATGGGGCTTAGATGTTAGTAGTGAGATATTTCCACAACTATATTCTCATTGCTACATATTATGGTGGAAAGAAGTCGTTCCTCTCAACCAAATGAATGATCAAGAAGTCATTATTTTCCTCAAGAAAAAGATTATTGTCAAGTTCAATGTTCCAAAATTACTTTTTTTTTTAATGTAACATATTTCTCATCTCTTAAGCTCTATAATTTTTCATTAGAAAATGACACTGCATTGAAGAATTCAACGAAATATTATCCACAAGGTAGTGGTCTTGCTGATTCAACCAATAAAAATATCATACACGTTATGAAAAAAGAATGTGTACTCTGAAAAAAGGAACTGGCACAATGCTTTGGTGAAGGCTCTATGGGTTGACCATGTTATGCCTAAAACGTCTCTGAAAGCCTATCCTTACTTTCTGTTCTATGGAAAATAATTCATTCTACCTTCGAACATTTACCTTCCTACCCTTTAACTTTCACAAGAGTCTCAAGGTAAATCTTTTCTTTTGATTTCGAGTAGGATAGACACTCTCTTAAAGCTACAGGAAGAAAGGAGGAAAGAAAAAGAAAAATTTTCTCTTCATTAGAATCGTATTAAGAGATGGTTTGAAAATAAGTCTATGGGGAAGAAGGAATTTAGTATGGGTGGCCTAGTATTGAAGTGGGATAAATACCACAAAGAGAAGGGGAAACACACTAAGTTCCAGTCCCTATGGATCAAACCGTTATTGTTCATGAGAAACTTGGCCACCACACTTATCATATCCAATATTTGGATGGGAATATGAACTCTCTTCCTGTCAATGGGAAAGATTTGAAACAATATTTTCAATGACAGTTTTAGAGTTGTGCCCTACCTTATGTATATATTCTATTTTTTTTCTTGCTTGCCTATCATGTTCAGTTATTTTCCATTGTATATTAATTTATGTGAATAAGTAATGTGCGAAATTTTTTTGTTTGGTTCCAATGCGTGTGGAAAAATGGAAAAGGGCCTTGTGACACTACAACATTTGGCTAACCTTTATTCCTTCTTCTTCATCTAGGTTTACACATTTTGGTTGATGATGTTTTATGGAAAATATGATCCTTGTGTAAGGAGCTTTGTGTAGAACCATGATCTCTGTATCTATTATAGGAACCTCATTCCTATACTTGGTTCTTTATGTTTCAGTGTTTTCCATGTTGATCCAATCAAGTAGAGAAGGACAAGGGGAAAATATTAATGACCATATTAATATCAGAGGTACATATTCAAACTTCTATGAAGGAAACACCTCTTATGCTGTCAATAATTCAAGACCCCTCTTTGACCCCATGAAATAAATAAGTGTCGTTTCACAATTCTATAAAAATAAAAATAAATTAAGGGTGAAAAAAGAGAAAGGCTTCCTACATAGAGAGGTGAAGCAAGTAACTTCGTTGGGGTATTGAACAGGCTCACTCGTAGTGAATCAATGATTTTGTTCTTGTAGTGACTCTATCGGGGTACTTTTGAGGCCTGCTGGTAATAGATAAACACCATATATGAAAACTAAGACTCTTAAGATCTAAAGCTCGCGAACTATATTACGCTTCTCTTGAATCGACACAATTTCTATATGGTTGACTTTATGAATGTGTTCAACCAAGGAAGGGATGAAGGAGACTATTGTTGGGTGTGGAGCTTGATTATATTCTTTATGTATCGCCGCGTTGGACCCCTTTCCTTAATGGGGCAGGAAGTCCGCCCGTCATTTAATTGCCATCAAGGGGGTCCAAGGGGAGACGATGGAAATTTTATGAGCCCCCCCTTGGTGGGGGGTTTCGGGGGCAGCGCCCCTGAAGCTAAAAATAGATTTAAAATTTCCTTGTGAAATATTGTAATTTCGTATTCGATCTGGGTTTTTCATTAGGTGGATGATCTGACGGTAGAAGTTATGCTTAATTTAGGTTTTTTTTCCCTAGAAGGAAACCCCCTCTACTATATGAGGGTATTGTATTGCGGTTGTGTATTGGCTGTATATTCTGAGCGATAAATAGCAAGGGGGACTGTGTGAGAGAGTAGAGGATATTACAACAGATATGTTGTAGGTTGTCTCTTCATTTTGTTGGATAATATAAAGGAAGGACTGGTTGTTTCCATGGACGTAACCCAAGTTGGGTGAACCACATATATATGTGTCTCTTGTTTTATATGTTACTTTTTTTTTATTTCCACATATCTTATGTTTTCCATTTCTTTGTAATATATAACTTTCTAAGAACCATGTTTATAAACATGGTAAGTGGGGTAGCCAAACTAATTTGCACGATGAGTCAATACTTCCTAAAGAACTAGACCCTACATGGAAGATTAGACCAAGGTAGAGAAGCTAGAGTTCAACCAGTGTGTCACCAAGTTTTGTCGTTGTTATAACACCCTCCAAAATTTTTCCCTACATCCAAATTCCAAAGCCTAATTTTACCTTACATCTTTTCATTTCTAGTATTAGGAGTCTTTCCATGTGTTTTCTCTAAGTTTTTGAGTCCCTTCTGGAAGAAAACCAAAGTGTGACCTTTTAGCATGGGAAGTGTCACATATTGCATAGGTGTAATTATGGTTCATATCAAGGGGTAAATTTGGTGCCAATGAGTCCTATTCATCATATAGACACGTGTTACACTCATTCCCAAAATTTTATGCGTTTTTGCATAAGTGTTGTCGAAAAGTGTATCTTAAGTGCGCACTTGGAGGAAGTTGTGATATTTTTGTTGCATTGAGGGGATCATGTTTTTAATTTGTTATGAGTGATCAATGTTGTTTCATGTATTGATTTCTGTGTGTGATCATGTTCATGTTTTTTCCTTGCTCACTTTGATCCTACACTTATCCAAATTCTAAAAAATTCTTGCCTGAGCAACAATTCTTCATTTAGCCCTCCTAAATTTCACACTCCACAGTCTCATCCCTTTCCTATTGGAACTATGCAATGCATAGTTCCTACCTCCCAGGAATGAACATTGTGCAGTCTCAGTGCTCAACCCTAACCCCTTGAGCTCCAGAACTATGTAGTTTAGCTTCCCAGTCAAATCCTTCTGCGCACCGCGCAATGTCAAGCCTCAGGCTTCCAGCCTACATCCTTGAACTACGCAACTACACAATCCCTTGGCCTCTCTCTCTCTCTATCTCTCGAGAACTACATAGAGGAAAACTTCAAGCATCAATACTACCTCCTTGAGACCATCAACTGCACAGTCAACCTACCCTGGAAATTGTGAATTGTGCACTAAGTAATCCCAAGCTAGAGTCCTCTCTCCTAACCTCTGGAACTACACACTACGTAATCCCTGAGCGAAACTCTCAGTCCAACACCTAGTTATATATCAACCAATGATTTTCATGAAGCATTTTAGACAAGGAGTTTTCGAATTGATGTTGTTTCGTCATGAGTTGTTTCCAGTTGCAGGTATTATATATTATCATTACAGGATGATGATGAAGGAGATGAAGAAGGAGACCATGTTAGAAGGCACATATGCAGTTTCAAAGAAAAAGGTGACCATTGAATGAGAAGATGAACAGACACCATATTGCGATAGAATTTGAAGATTAATATCATAGTGAAGACTCCCTACCTTCAACCCTTATGGAGGAGGAAGAAGAATAACATGCACCATCTTTCAAGAAGACATAAAGATAGCAACATAAAGAATGGAATGAAATTTCCATATCATCATTCAGTCCATGTCATCAATTTCATGTCATGTCTTGTCAAGGTTTCATGTCAAAGTGTTATATGATTCATCATTTGTCACATAAATTTTGGATATGATTATGTAATTTTGAATATATGATAAATGTCATGTAAAGTGAATATCCAAGAGTCATCTATAGAATGTGAAAAGTCGTGAAGGAGTCAAAAGGCCATATGGAATTCAAACAATCATGAGGGTAGTCCAAGAGTCATAAGGGAGGTGAAGAGTCACCCCATCTATTATATATACACCCTCATATCTCATGCAAAGGAATTTTCACATTGGCTCCTCCCACCAGGCATTAGAGAGGAAGATAGTTCTTTTGGAGGAGCAAGTGATTGATTTAATGCTCCATTATTGGAGCTAATGGTGTTCATTGTACCAATGTATCTTGGAACTTTTGCTTAATACTTGAAGCTCGTTGAGCCAACACACTTTCATGTGCATGTCATAAATGTTGTAAGACTATTATTTGAATGTTTGTGATATATTTTGTTTTCATTTGTACTAAATAAATTGAACTATTTTGGTCGCTTTAGTGATTATCTTGTTGAAGGGGTGTTGTATTTGTTTTAACAATTGTTTCTTCTATGTGAAATATTTCACTAGTTGATCAACGATTCATTCATATACATATGGTTGTGTGTATTTATTAGATAAGTACAAGTACTCCTCTCTTAAATGCTCACTTTTATTTCCCCTTCGGTAGAAGAGCCTTGATACATTCTACAACTGAAAAATCCACAATGCATACTCACTCATTCATCCAAAAGTACATGTACATTATTCTCTTGTGTTGACCATCATATCCAAGGAAACTCTCTAAGAAAAATAGCAATCAAGCCTCATTTCTGGAAGAGCTCCTACACCAAATGGTGTGAAGTATAATTGAGACTTTTCATCAGGGATACCCCCTTACATGTTGGAGGGATCCAACACCATCAACAAGGCCCTACTAAGGTGTTACATAGGATTGGAAATATGGCTTACAAATTGGATTTTCCTATGTATTCATGGGAACATCTAGGCTTCCATGTTTCTTTCTTAAATAACGTAATAAATAACAAGATCCCATCCCAAAATATTTTACCTGAAAATAATGATGAAGGGAAAACCATGCTACAACTAGAAATTTCTTGGATTAAGTAGCTGAGTAATTGAGTATCAAAATATTTTCATGCTTATCCTATAAACTTGAAAAATAAACCCATGTGCATTCATTCATAACCTAGTATTATGCAAAACAACCAAATTTCAATGTTATGATTCATTTTTATGCTTTAAATTTTTTTCTCCCTACTCTTAATTTGACTCATTGCAAAACATATCAATCCTTGAACCAAATTTATGAAGTAACTCATTAGGAACTAGTTCAATTGGTTTTAGGTGTGGTTTATGTTGGGTTAATAGTCCAACATTACCATTTCAATCTCGTATATTGTAAGATTTTAGGCGCAACACAATATATGCTAAAAGGAGACTTCAGGTACTTGAGAAACCAATCTTTGTCTTGCTTTACAAAGTACCTATCAACACTTTTAGATTCCTACAAAAACATATCAGTCCCTTGGATTCTATTCTAATCCTACAATCCCAATGGAATTTATTGAAAATAAAACCTAACCATTGGTCACTAGAATTTATTAACTCTAGTTCCTAATTGTGTTGAGCAGCTTTGTGGAGTCTATCTCAGTTGTCTAGAGGATAAGGGATTTAGAAACCCTAATGATATTCACACTTTCAAGCAATAAAAAAGCATATATTCTACTCCTAGCTCCCTACTAGGCTGAGCAACTTTTGTGAATTATATCTTAGTTTTCCAAGGGACAAAGGGCTATAGGTATCATCACACCATCAAAGGAAGAATGGGAAAGTTAATTAAATTCTTTATCCTAATGCAATGTAGAAAACTTTCTTAACAAATCCAAATGGAAAATGAATCCAACTTTAAATACCTACATAGTCCTACTCATCATTCACTTTGTGACAATATAAATATACTCTAAAAAGAGATAATATTTCAAAACTTGCTTCAATCAATTTTTAACTCAAATGAAAGTAGTGTGTTGCCTATTCATAATAAATTTTACTCACATAACATAATATATTCATTCATAACTAAAGTTCAATTTTCGTTTAAAAAGACTTGTGCATGCACTTGCAACATAAGGATTAAAACAATGCAAGTTCCAATCAAGTTCTAGAAAATATGTTGCCACAAATCCACAAAAGGGAATAATGTAACCAAATAAGACCACCGTGTAAACACCCTACAATCACAATAGTTTAAAATATATCCTGTTGAAGTCCTCAACGAAAATTATAGGAGACTGACTTCAGGATTATATTCCTTTTCATTGCATTCCCGTTGAATGATCCATAGATTTAACTTCACATAAAGTAAGGCAACACACTAAGATATGGTCATGTTCTTTAGCATAAAGATTGAAATAATATGAACCCTAATAGATAGAAAGCCATGCAAAATATACTTTGTTACCAATATTTCACAAGACAGAATAAATTGATCCAAATTATTGATGCACACATACCCTGTGGCCACACTAGCTCAATAGATAGTTTATCAAAGTCTCAAATGAAAGATATAGGTTATAACTCCAATATCATATTATTATTCAAAACATTCATATGCAATAAGCCATAATCGATTCCTGGCTTAACGTTTAGGAGAAGTGATACTTCATGATTTCAGTCATTGTATTTTCTAGATCTAGCCACACTTCACTCAACATACAATAAAGATATTATACCAAAAATATAGAGCATAAAATACTACGTTCTATTAGCACCAAACCACTCATATCTAAAAGTTTTAAGGTCGATGAGCACACCAAAATGTACAAATCAAATAATACACAAGAAAATCTACATCCTAGAGCATAAAATAAACAAAAGAAGTGGGAAATGGGCTGAGTTGGCAGGCCCAACCAACCAATTCGTTTCCTTGAGGAAAATTAAATCACAGGGTTTGTTATAAACAAAGATTATGATATAGATAACCTAACATAGCTTTAATATTGAAATTAATCAATCTTACATATCACAAACATATATCGAAGTCTAGTGACCTTATGGAGCAATCTATAAAGCTATAATAGCAGCATATCATTACAATAGAATCACTAGCTCGTACAAGAGCCATAGCTATATTTTTATAATAATTATAGTACAAATACATGCTAAAGCTAGCTATAATGGTTGTAGAAAAAAATAAATACAAATCGTAACAGTCCATGGAGAGGTAGGTTTGGTTGTGCTGGTTTTCTAATCCTAGGTGAACTAAATATTTTTTGTAGAGAGACTCAAAGATCGTCCCACAAATCTTGACCGATTACCAAACTGAAGCCTCAACAAAGCACACTCACTTTGACCTAACTCCGTCAATGGTTATGACAAAGTGTAGAGATTTCCATTCATTACGGGCCCACATGGAAAGCTTCCAAATAGAGACAACATACATGCTATTTTTCTTTAGTTACAGGGACCTATAGAAGGTGCAAGGCCTGTGTACCTATCATTAACAACATTTATAAATAACAATTAAGCTTTAAAATGCACTTGAGTGGAGGAATTTTGGGATTATTAAAATATTTACATCATAAGTTTTAGAAAATTGTTTGATTAAGCATATTCATCCATTGTTACATTGTTACACCAAAAAGTTTGTAAAGGTATGGAATAGGGAGTTCAAAAAGGGTAAAGATCCTAGAGGTGAAAACGGAATTGAAACCATGGAAAACTATTCAATTTTTTAGCCTAAAAATAGGCATCGAACCATCTCGTGGAGTATGCATACATAATCCATGTGGTGGATTTGTATTTAAGGTTGTGCTAGTATGTAAACCAATGAGGGTGCCACTATATCTGTAAACAATTACATGATTTCTTCTAGCATATTGCGGTAGATTTGGTTATCCACATTCTAATAATTTCTCAATTGGGTTCTTGGCACATTTTATGGGGTTGTTAGTATTACCTTTATGCTTTTACCAACCAAAAATTGCAGCCAACAAATGCATGGATCTCGATAGATAACTAGAATGGTTGTAGGTGACGATGGCCATTTTCTAAAAAAATATGAATTGGATTATCTTGAAAATTTCCATTTTATTCATATGACTTTATTGCATTTCTCTTTCAAATTTCATAATCATCTGATTCATAGTTTGCAAGATATAAGCAGATCAATTTATGCATTTTAAAAGACAAATCATTGGAAATTTATGAAGATGGATGCTTTTGTATTTACCACTTATATAAGTCCATTGCACTCACAAATGTCAATCAAGTTTATAATATCATTTTGAAACAAAGACCCACCAAAACCAACACTAGTATTCAAGAACTTCAGACCAATTCTTAAATCATTATTAACAATACAAGCAACTTCTATAACATTTGCCTCAGTTGCTTCCCGTAGGGCCTAAATTGCATTGAAAACCAGTATTGTGCTTTTACCATCAAACTAGTTTAACAAAAGACAACATATAATACACATAATAGAATGATGGAAAGAGCCCAATGGTCCTTGTGGAAAGCGTGATGACAAAGTCATAAGCAAAGAGTAACCAATGTACAAAGCAACTGACTGGGAAAACTAAGGATACACAGATAAAAAACTAAGTATTTTATTGCATATAAAAAATATATAAATTGAAATAGATCCAAATGCAAACAATGCTTTGCACCACCACTTTAAATCTTCCACACATAAATGCATTAATACCAAGAATCTGCTTTATTTCCTCCTTTAAATAAATGTTAATCACTATTTCATATTCGAAGTTTTTAGGGAATAGAGAGATTGCATGATGCATATAGCTTAGAGAAGGAAGGCGACTCGTCCAACAAGGGTGAAGATAAGTGAATTTCTTCTCACAATACTTAAAAAAATTAAACAACTATTGGACTCATGCAAGCAATAATGATGATAACTATATTTTGATGAATAATAAATTTTCATATAATATTTCCACCATTTCAAGTTCCCTAAAATCATGATTTTTCATCTTTTATTTCAAAGTATTCATTATTATTATCACAACTTATGAAGCAAATATTGTTGTCATACCCTTATGTTAATGCTTCCAAAGCATGGGGAGAATTTCAACACTTATAATGACAATTTTCTCTAAAAGAAAAACCTTAAGATATTGGATGGTGACATTATGTGATCTTTTTTTTGTTGGAAACTTGACTACGCTATGAAGGGAGAGGGGGTGAATCAATATAGTGCATCATGGTCATCAATTTACATTTTTTACTTTTATTTCCAAAATTTATCTGAACTATTAGATGAGAAACAATATATCATATGAGTAGTAGATTTAACATATAAGCAATTATTAAACCACAACATAAGAAACAACACAAAGGAGTAGCACATGTAGACACCAGATATAAGTGGAAACCCATAAAGGTAAAAAACATGAATTTTGTTTTTGTAAAGAAAAGAAAGCACCCACTCCATTTTTACATCATCTTTGGTAGGCACCCACCTACAAGATGCTTCAACCTCTCTTATAATTTGCGATCTACAACTTGCTAGAAGCACCCACTCCCACTTACAACACTTTTTGTAGGCTCCTACCTAGATGAGGCTTCAACCATGCTTTTAATTTGTGAGTTGCAACTTGTTGGAAGAACCCACTTCCAATTACAAGCTCCAACATGTTCCTTTTTATACTACAACCTAAAAGGAGAAAACAATCCCATGAATCATGAAAGTTTTAATATGTTGGCTTACCTAGTATTTAATTCTGAATACCTCCATATCTTTGTCTCTATTTTATACTTTTTTTCTACCTCCTTTAAAATTGTTTATCTCCTGAATTATGCTTCACGCATGCTTTTCTTTCTCTTTCTCTCTTTTCCAGATAATGCACGAACTACGTATTCTCACAAAATAAATCAACTCATTAACTATTCTTCCATCCAAACATACATCTTTTTATATACAAAATTTGTTGATTTTTTGTATTTCAATGCAATAATTTCAAATTAAAGGTTGTCTCTTTGTATTCCAAGGCTATCTTTTTATGATCCACTATTCTTTTCCAAATCATTTCAATTTTTGAAGATAAAAAAAAAATTAATAATCCTCAAATAATATTAAAAGATTAATATCAACCATTGTAATTATTTCTTAATCCAGGTACAAAGAAATGGAAATCATTTACATCACAACATCTACATGTGTGGAAAATCCATACCTCTGACAAGCTCCATACTCACTCAAAACTTTACATGATCAACAATACACACATAGGGACAAAAATACATATTCAGCAGTATCAATGATGAATAGCTCAAATAATGAATACCTTTAAATATCAATCTCCAAGGACATACCTTTGTTATACATCACTCATTGGATACTTGAACTAAACTAAGAATACCCCTTGATTCATTCAACCACTTCACAATGATCAATACGAGAAACCTTCAACAGCTTGTCCCATCAATGAAAACATTTCCAATAATCTCCCCCTTTGGCACTGATGGAAACATTGATTTGATCCTCCCCTTTTTGTTCTTAGAATAATTTTTCCTTACCTCCCCCTTTGACATCAATGGAAAGGGGGTCCTCACTGTGGTTTTCAAAATTCAACAAGATTCAACACTTACTTCTCCTTACCATCTTACTTTATGTGCACATTTGAATGACTAGTTCTTCTTGTAAAGTCCTATAGTTTCTTCAAAAGAAACTATAGCCACCATCAACTTCATTATGCAGGTTTGTTTAATATGTTTGGTTATGAATTATGAATAGTATTGAGACGACACGAGGAGCTTAATCACTTTAGCATATATATGTTTCTCTTTGTGTCATCCAATTTTTTTGAAAATAACATCTTTGCAGAGACATGAGATACATCATCTAGGTAATTGTTGACTTGAGGGGTACTGACCCAGGTTCAAAGCACAAGGTTTGCCAACAAACCCTATACCACTGGCCCTTTCGATAGTGACCTTCTTGCGCAGGTCAAAGTCTCACCCAAAGTAGTATGGGTGGGTGTTGGAACTAGGTTTCCGCACCTTGAGAAAAGATAGTTAAGGCACGCAGAGCTACACTTGACCCTGTGATTCCCAAATTGCCTTAGTATTCATAGGGTCAATTAGGCCTCTATTCACATCCATGTGCACTAGATCTACAATTATATGCTTTTATGACAGTAGCATCGTATTGCATAACCAGAATAGAACATAACAGATCCAGATACAAGAAACACACTTACACAGATCTTTGCAGCTTAAACAGAGAAAATATACAATGTAGTAATTACCAATTATTCACACAAAGAGTACTCACAGATCCAGTTCTCTATCAACCTTATTTATTCATTCATTCATCAATTATTCCTAAAAATTCCCTTCCCAGCCTACGCACACAGTAGAAGGGTCTTCACACAGCTGGACTTGGATCTCCGCGCACACAGCCAGTAGGAGTCCTTTCCCCAAAACCCAAACTAGATAGCTTAAACCACAATTCGCATCAATAGATCTTCAATCCCTACCATACAATACAAAAATGTTCCTCTATTTATAATAATCTAGCCTAGACGTTCCTATGATCCGCAAAACATGGTTTTTGGACCCCTGGTTTACCCTTTTACCCATTACAACACTTTTGGGGCTTTGACCCACCCCAAAACCCCTGCGCTAGATTAAATCTAATAAAAAATATTCAAAATGGACCACTTTCGTAGCTTGTGGGAGACCCTGTTCCAGTCCCCCAACACAATCTTGTGACTCATCTCGAGTCACTGTAGCCGCCATATAGTCATTGAGCCCGGTATGGCTTGAGTCGAATACCATTGACAAAGCCAGGTAAGATGTCACTGCGTAGGGTAGTTAGCTGGACTAGTCCGCCATTCGTGATTTCCTTAACTGTGTAGGGATCGAGCCAGTGTTGCCAGAATTTGCCTGGGTGTTTTGCAAATTGGTTGTCGTATAAAAGGATGAGCTCCTACACCAAATGTATTTTGGCGAATATGTCGATCATGCCATGCTTTATCGCGAGCCTTCTAAACCTGTTGATGAAAATTAGCAATAAATCATTCTTCCTCCAAAGCCAAAAGCTACGCAAGATGCTCCTCCATGATATCGGGGTCTACCATATTTGTAAACGCTGTGATGCTTAAGATAGGAACAACATACTCTATGGGCATAATGGCCTCCTTGCCATAGACCATTCAGAAGGGGGTGCTGCCTGTCAGCTTCTTGCAGGTCGTTCGGTAGGCCCATAGAACAGAGGGAATGTGAACATCCCAGTCACTACGATCGACATTACAAACCTTAGTTAATGCCTATTCCAAAATTTTGTTAAAAGCTTCCACCGCCCCATTTTCTTGGGGATGGTATGGTGTGCTCTTCGCATGGTGGATCTGGAATTCCTCATTCAAGGCTTGAATCGTTTGGTTAAAAAAGTGTGTACCTCTGTCACTCATTAGGATCTTTGGGCAGCCAAACCTGGTCAGAATTTGCTCAAAGATGAAGTGCGCAGCAGTATCCGCAGTACAATCCTTCACTGCTTGTGCCTCAGCCCATCGAGTGATGTAGTCAGTTGCGGTGATAATGTAGCGCGCACCCGTTTTATTGCCTGGCAGATTGATGGGTCCTATAAAATCAATGGCCCATTTTTCAAAAGCCTGTAAAGCCACTTGAGGTCGTAATGGCATCTCATCTCGGCCCGAGGGCCATCCTGTGTTTTAGCAGGTGTTGCATGATTTACAATAGGTGTAAGAATCTTGATGCAGGGTAGGCCACCATAACCCAACCCTCAAAATATTTTGTGTCATTACTTGTCCTGCATAGTGGCCCCCTATGACACCCTCGTGTGCTTCCACTAAAACAGCAGGCCGTTCATGTTCCAGGACATATCTGCGTAGTATTTCATCTGTGCCTACCTTGTATAATTGGTCGGCGATGATAGTAAAGTCTGTTGCCCGAGTAACCAACTCCTTCTTCTGCTGCACTGAATACTCTGTAGGGCCACGCCTGTAGTGAGGAACTCAATGATATTAGTAAATTGGGCATAAACCAACTTAATGGTGAACAATTGTGCATCTGGTAGGCCTTCTTCCAAGCTATTAGATTCTTCCCCTGTTTCAATGCGAGATAGATGATTCGGGCCTGCATTCAACCTTCCACGCTTGATGATGATCTCAAAATCATATTCTTGAAATAGCAACAGGCAGCAGAAAATCTCCCCCCCCAACACAGGCTTGTTGACCAGGTATTTCAAAGCCGAATGATCAGTGAACATTTTAAAGTGTCCACCCAGTAGATAGTGCCGATATTTCTGTAATGCGTAGACCATAGCCAATCCTTTGCGCTCAGTGGTAGAGTAGTTCCGTTCTGTGCCCAAGAGTTTCTGACTCGCGAAGGCAACCACGTGATCAATATCTCCTTCTCCGGGCTGAGTGAGGACAATGCCGAAGGTGATGCCTGATGCATCCATATGTACATGAAATCCCTTCAACCAATCGGGAAATATTAGTATGGGGGCAGAGATCTCTTCTCCTTGAGCAGTTCAAAGATTTTCTGACATTCATCATCCCAAAAAAAGGAAACATTTTTTTTTAGTAGCTTTTCCATGGGGGTTGTGATCAAGGTGTACCCCTAAATGAATTTCCTGTAATAGCTAGTGTGTCCAAGAATAGAACATAGTTGTTTCTCCATTGTTAGGACTGCGAGGTTTATAATTACGGCTACCTTTGCAGGATCAACCATCAACCATTGCCAACAGACGATGTGTCTGAGCAAGATTCCAAATGGTACACAGAAGATGTACTTCTTAATATTTAAGGAAATCTGGTGCTTCCGGCATGCATCCAATATTAGTCATAGGTTAGAGACATGCTCCTTTACCAAGCCGAAAATTGTCTAGTCATCGAAATAAACCTCTAGGAACTTATGAATAAACTCCTTGAATACAGCAACTACGACCCTTGAAAAAATAGCAGGTGTGTTCTTGAGACCAAAGGGCATGACCGTATACTGAAAGGATCCCCATTCAGTCACGAAGGTGGTCTTACTGCGATCTTTAAGTGAAATCCGCATCTGGTGGTACCCTGAGAACCCATCGGTGAAGGAATAGACCTCCTGTCCGCCCACGCTATCAAGGATTTCGTCGAAGAAGGGTGTAGGGAAGGGGTCATGGACACAGGCATCATTTAACTTGCATAGATCTACACAGATGCGTATTTCCCCCTTGGTCTTCTTTTCCTGGATGACCATTGGACTTACCCAATCCGACTGTTCAACTGGTTCAATGATAAGTGCGGCAAGAATTTTGTCTAGCTCTTCTTTGACCTTTTGCTTATATTTTGGATTCAGTCGGTAAGGCAACTTCTTGACGGGGCGCGCCTCAGGTTTCAGAGTGATGTGCATAATGCCGAGGTCCCCAGTGATTCCCTTGAGCTCAGAAAATTTCATTGGAAATAAGTCCTGATACTCCGTGAGTAACTCTGTAATTTTTCCTACAGTTCCTTCATCCCAATAGTCCCCAACTTTAGCCAGCTTAGGGTGTTCTTCCGTCCCAATATTAACGTCGCACAGCTTGAGAGTCTGCGTCACATCAATATTCTGCATCGATGGCCCAATAACAATTCTCCTCTTAAGATTCCCGGACAGAAATGTTTCAAGGATTATCTTCTTCTTCGTCAATCGTCAAGCTCCGGAAGTTGGCTATGTCTTGCATCTGCGCTTCCCATGTCAGGATCATTGGTGCGGTGTGGTGGTGAGAGTTCTCAAATATGAATGCACAAATGTCTTGTAGAGCTTCATCGAGCATCTTTGTCCCCCCAATCAATCCGAACGTTCCTATAAAGTCCTCTTTTAGCACTTCCCAGTGGCGGGTGTGCTGGTGTAATTTTGCATCTAAGTACCAAGCAGCTAGGATAGGGCCCAAGGCATGAAAAAATAGATGGACCCATTCTTCTATAGTTCGGTCAGACCATTTGGTCATGCAGGCACATAGGTGTGCCTAGGGATCCTGGGCCCGAGGAAGATCTTGGTGCATATATCAGCTGGAGGGGAGAACCGCAAAATCATCCTATCCCAACATGTTTCCCAGTACAGGAATACTTTCTTGTGGGTATCCCACCAACGTGTGGGTGTTCCATGCATAGCCAAATTAAGGGCCCAGAGCCATCATTTTCTTGGCACCCTAGCTTCCAGTGTTCTTAGGAATTCTTGGACACTACCAAACTCATCAAAGTGGGGTAGATCTCTCACCTCTGAAGAAATGCAGTAGAGGGTCCTCGTGACCCGAGGGCAGCGCAACGCCGAAACCTCGTGTAGCCGATTTTGCCAAATCTCCAGTTCCTCATCAACGTCAGAAAAGAATTCACTGTCTTCCCCCCAACAGAGTATTTCGTCTGCTATGGGGTTAACCCTATCTTCTTCCTGCGTAGTCAGTCTGTAAATGTGACCTATTTCCTCCTTCTCGTAGGCTGGCTCTGTATACCGCGCGCCTTCTGCTGGATCTAGTGGTATTATTACACGTGTACTGTTGTTTTCAAACACCATGTTGCGATTTTTGAGATTGATGACACCCCCCATGTCTATAGCCCAGTCCAATCCGAGGAGTGCAGGGTACGTATCTGTATCTTCCACGATTTCTATGACCTCCAAGTCAGCTAGGACTTTTACTCTCGCGATATCTACCATGACTTTTGGCAACCGTCCTAGTGGGATGATCTTCTGTTGATTCACCATGTGCAGCTGGATGGTGGACCATTCCAACTTAGGTTCTCCCATTCGTTGACACATTTTCTTTGGTAATACGTTCACATCTGACCCCAGATCGAGAATAACTTGATCCATCTCGTAGTCTCCAATCTGCGCAGTCAACCGCATTTCTCTTCTGGTGCGTTTCTTATAGTTGTATAGCCTGTGTACACCCCTGGTCTCAGGAATTGTGTTGGGCTAGGCTGCACAACTGTGCAGTAATACTTGAAGATTTTCTACAGCCAGTAGGTTACGTAGCAGTTTCAGACATGCCTTCAGAAGGGCTCAACCTCTTCCTCTCTCTTGAGGTGTGTCAACAGCTGCGCGGGGCCTGCCAGTGGTTCCTGTTCTTTGAGATTCACTCCTTCCTAAGAGGCAAGCTCCTCCTTTGCTCCCTGGGTGACCATCCTGCTGCATGTCATGAATTTTACACTCGGATCTGCATTCCTTAGCTCAGTTTTTACTCTTTGCACATTCTGCGTAGGGGTGGGCTGTTTTTCCTACATTTTGGCTATCAGGATCGGGAAGTCTTCAATCTCATGGTCCAGCTGCTAGCTATATTTGTAGGATTTCCTGGTGGGATTTGGGTAGTCCCTTGCAAATTTCCCTACCCCTCCGCAGTTATAGAAGATTAGCTGCCCCCACCCTCGTCCTGTGCTTCCTCCCTGACCTCCCCTACCCCTTGCTATGGAGCCACCGAAGTTCGCAGAGGATCTTAGTGATGCAGGGTCTGAATGTACCCTATAGAGGTTCCCTCGATCTACAATCAAGTCATACATGCGACAGTTCTATTCATCATGCCCTATCAATGGGCAGAACTTGCACCACTGCTGCTTTAATTCGCCCATACTTAGCCGAGGGCACTGGGCCGTATCATGCAATCCTGCTACCCGGAAATCATCGCACCATACCACAGATCCGCTAGAGCCAGGTCATAGCGGACTAGGTCCTCTCGCCTGCACGTAATCTATCAATATAGGACACTAGTCCTTTGTATGTCCATACACCCGACATCGTATGCACCAAAGGTCTGTGCTAATGCCTTTTCCCCATTCCGTTTGTAAGCTGTGAATCTCCATGTGCATGGCTCCGAGCTGTTCTTGAATTTGCTATACTTCCCCCAACGTGTCATCCTTGGGTGTGGCTTCGAGTTTCATGGCAGCTTCCAAGGCTTTTTCCTGTGACTCGAAGGTCTGGTGGCCCATTGGTATACGTAAGTGAGGTAGCAACATAGCGATGAACCATTCTGTGTGTTGTCTGTCGTCATACTTGAAACCCCCTTCCCTAATTGCTTTCTTCAATCACTGATCGGCCTCCCAAACTGACTCAGATATATCTTGCTTGAAGTCTTTTACTTCTGCTACCAACTGCGAGTATGATTTTGGCTTGTGGAACTGTTGTTTTAGGCCGTCCTTAATATCTTGAAGAGATACGCTCCCGTTTTGAGATCTGTACCACATGTACCAATCCAGCGCTCTGTCTTCGAAGGCTAGGGACAACTGTGCTCTCTTCACAGTATCGCTCACCACCCCCTATGCAGTCCATACCGAGTTAGCCACGAACCAAAAACAATCCATGTCTTCACTGGCCATGCCTTTAAAGGTAGGTAATTTCAAGTGTACTACCATGTCTCCTTCTACCAATGTTTCGATTGAGGGCTTGTTCTCCCGTAAGTCTGGCGAACCTTGTGTTGTTGCTCTTCTCAGCGGGGTATGGGCAGAGTGATCCTTTTCTTGATCGGTTCGATAGTACTTACCACTCCATTTTGTACTCTTCTCCAGAGTAGCGCTCATTCACTTCCATGCCAGATCTTCAGTATTTTCTTGTCAGCACCTGATCACTTCCTCAAAATGCTACAGGGTCCCGGCAATGGAACCATTTGTTGGCTCGAGGGGTCCTGACACGGGTTCAGAGTGCAAGGTTTTCCAAAAAACCCATATACTATTGACCTTTTGGGCAGTGACCTGCTTGCGCAGGTCAAATTTTCACCCAAAGTAGTATGGGTGGGTGCTGGAACCAGGTTTCCGCACCCTAAGAAAGGATAGGTAAGGCAAGCAGAGCTGCGCTTGAACCTGTGATTCCCAGATTTCATTGTTATGCATAGGGTCAATTAGGTCTCTATTCGCATCCACGTGCTCTAGATCTACAATTATATGCTTTTATGACAGTAGCACTGTATTGCATAACTAGAACAGAACAGAACAGATCCAGATATAGAAAACACACTTACACAGATCTTTGCAGCTTAAACACAGAAATACAGAATGCAGTAATTACCAATGATTCACACAAAGAGTACTCATAGATCCATTTCTCTATCAACCTTTATTATTCATTCATTCATCAATTCTTCCTTACAATTCCCTTCTCAGCCCGTGCACACAGCAGCAGGGTTCACACACAGCTGGACTTGGATCTCTGCGCACACAGCCAACAGGAGTCCTTTCCCCAAAATCCAAACCAGATAGCTTAAACCACAATTCACATCAATAGCTCTTCAATTCCTACCTTACAATACAATAATGTTCCTCTGTTTATAATAATCTAGCCTAGACATTCCTATGGTCCACAAACCATGGTTTTCGGACCCCTGGTTTACCCTTTTACCCATTACAATGCTTTCGGGGCTTTGACCCATCCCAAAACCCTTGTGCTAGATTAAATATAATAAAAAATATTCAAAATGGACCAGTTTCGAAGCTTGTGGGAGACCCTGTTATAACAATAATTTAAAGACCACTAAACAAGAGAAAATGTCACAATCATCATCACCAAGAAAAAATTCCATGACCTTCACCAGAAAAAAATTGATCTATTAGTCCAAGGAAGTGACTTTGTATATGTTACTACACCACTATTTACACTAATACCTCTTTTTTGAGCAAAAGGATTGCCTCTATATGCATTTGAGGAAAACAACTACTTCATATTTTCATGACCATTCACATTTTCGTACCAAAATTTTTCCAAATCATGATAGATTGAGAAAATAAAAATGAGGTCTTCCTACTAAATTTCTCCTCGACCATAAAGCCTTTAACTATATTTTAACTTCCTTTTCATAATATATATGCTTTAGTATTTTATAGAAAACATGAGTAAACAAAATAAATATTATTGTTGGATTTTGTTGGAGTATATATTTTGTAATAGGGAGTTAAAAGATCTAGGTCACTAGAATCTATCCTTCTAATGTTGGATCTACCACATGTGTGGGAATTTGTCTAAATATTTCCCTTGAAAGTATTTGGCCCTGAGGAAATGCTTCAATTGGTTCCTCTGAATGTGCAATGGAGGGGCAATGGGTTTTCTAGTAGTACCTCTGCAAAATTATTTCTAAGCTAGTTTCTCTTTCATGTTTAAAGATGGGGTCGAGGTAAGTGAGTTTTCATCTTCATTTTCAGCAAAAAATTCAATTTTGGACTCAGTTTTCTCAGCGTTGCAAGTCCCAAGTAATAAAATTAAACTCATTTAAAATTAAACCCTGTATCTTGAGGTCTTCTTCTCAGTGGGCCCATGGTTGTGGTAGTTGAAATAATTTAGGAAAATATAGGGGATACTAACTGTGATATTTGGATGGGTTTCAATCTCCAGTTGGTAATTCTCTTTTGATATTTGTAATGTCCACTAGAGCTCTACGATAATGGCATATTAGCATATCTAACTCAGCTCAGTCCATAACACATCTGAATTATACCATAATTATACTAGTAATGTAGAGTACTCTTTCTCAAGTCTATTTCTTAGAATTTTATGTAACCAACCCTGACTATGCAATGTTCCACATCCATATAACTTCCCACATATCAATTTTCTTGAATAACACATAATGCACAAGTCCACATACAATAACTACTCTGGCATTGTCATCCTTTAGCGCATACCACTCTTGTCTATGTAACTATTATGTTTTCATTGAATATGAATGATTCATCATGGATGATTCACTCACTATGTAACGATTCATCTTTCCGACACATAATTCTCCCATTGTAATGTCAGACTCCTATCAATCTCTTGCACTGTCAATCCTACCATTAACATGTAACATAAGTCTGTCATCATTGGCATATACCACTAGCATATTTCAACATTTGACAAATATTCATTGACCTCATAAAATTCTCAAACTAACATGTTATCCAAAGCAATATCAATATCATAATAGTACTTTCTGAAAAGCTTGTCACAAACCCAACCACCTGCAACATGGAGTTGTGTTACCTCCTCCAGTATATGAAATATCTACTTCTCTAGCTCTATTAGTTTGATGATTTCCTTCACACTATTCATGCACACCATTATGCTTGTCCACCTTCTTCTACCCTCTCTTTCACAAATTAGTCCTTTTTTTCTTCTTCTACTATATTTCATATTTAAAAGAGAAAATTAATAATAAGATTTGAATGCATATGTGTGTTTTCTATAAAAAAAATTTCTTCATCACTTCCAACCTTTTTAAAGCATTCCATGCTACAAATGTTGCACTCTTCTTTTTAGATGATGCCCCTCTTAATTTTGTACCATCTACTTGAAAAATATAAGTGAATGTGTGAGAATGAATTGACAACATTGTAATGGAGTATACCTTCCTTTGTTGAGTGTTGCATCAAAAAATTATGCTAATATTCATTAAAAAAATGTCTTTGATACAATTTCTTAATGGCTAGGGCCATATTCATGATATGATTCTCTAGTTCCTTTCTTTAAAAAATTTTCCCTTTCTTGGTTTGGTATACATATGTGGTGGTTGATGTTGTTATTCGCATGATTTTTCATGAGCTTGAGTTGTCTCTTATTTATATAATTCTTCATGAATACTAATTATTACAACCTTAATATGAATAATTAGGCTTTGTTATTTATGTAACCAATTGTTTAACACTAGTTTCCTAATATTATTAAATTCCTTCTCAATGTGGGTGCCTTTTCGCTATGGGCATGCTCACTTCATATGATGAATGTTCTGCAATATCATATTGTTGTAATGTAGCCTTTGAACGTTATTGAATATTCCCTCATATCATATCCTTTTGAGTTCAAGGGGTAAAGGCGACATATCAAAAAGTGTTTTAGATTAATTCCATTTCCCATGCAAACTATTATCATCATAGATATAAGTTGGGACCTATATTATCTTAATGGCAGTATTTGATGTAGCATTGAATTGTCTTCATGACAGTTATACCACTGACAAGTGTGACCCACAACAAAGTAAATCCACCTTTATTGTTCTATTTTTTATGATGGTTACATGTCAACATTTGAAATTTTTACAAACAGGAATGAACTCGGGAGTTAAATCCATTTTTGCAAATGACACTTAGTGCATCAATCAATGAATTCACATATCATGTCCTTGATAATATATTTTTGTATTGTTTTGAATATACACCATGTCCTTGTCATTGATTTTTTCTTAGTGTGCCTATTTTTGCTATAGTTCTTTCTTTTTAATAATTACAAACTCAACTGCCCCTGGGAGTTTCACTTCCATACTCAAAAATTCAATTTGCATGGTGGCCTTAGACCATTTTTGTATCCATTTCGAGCTTTAATATTGAAATAGAAATACTTCAATCTAAAACTCAACAAACTCTATTTCCATAGTCTTCAAGGAACATTATTGGGGCTAACGTCCCCCTGAGGTGTTAAACATTGACTGTATTTTTCTTTACTCATGACTACCTTTACTTCATTGTGAATCTCCCCCCGAAGGCCATGTTGACTTCAAATTTTCATTGAATTCACTGGCTGCTCTTTTTTATTTTTCCATAATTTGGTGGGATGACTTATGATCTGTACATCTCCTTTTTCTTTCTTGTATAATTTTCTTTGATTGTTCTCCTCCATTTGTTTTCTTTGCTTTAAAGAACTAGGAAATTTTCACTCTTTGTCCATGTGGCCAAGTTTGTCACATATGTAGCATTATATGTGACTTAGAAAGATAGGAAGACACTTGTGCCTTCTTATGTTTTTATCCACATCCAATTCACTCATACTCTTCTTTTCATATGGTTTACAGTTAACAACCTTATGGCCAAAATCCTTGCATGAAAAACAATATTATCCATAAAAATTATTTGTTTTCATGATATTAAATTTTATTCTCGTAGGGAGCGATCTTATTTGACTAATTTCTTGAGGGTACTTGCATTTTTATTACATATTATTATAATAAACCTTGATTTGACTCCTCCTATAATTAGTTGCTACATGCCCAAGGTTATGGAAATAGAAGCACTTGACATATTCCAAATGAGAAAAGGATCTCCTTGAAGAAAGTACTTTTCCTCTCCCTTTTCTTGGTTGTTGTTTATGATCCTTGTTCCTACATTATTCCTTTCTAATCATGCTACTATCATCTTCTACTACAGGTCTTTTAGATGCTTCTTTATTATCTCTTTTGGTTTCCTTTTATCTAGATCTACTCTTTTCTAGCTCATTTTTTGTTGAAAGTACCCCAACTTCTAACTTTTCACAATAACTGATATTTTCTTTAAGTTGGCTTCCCAATACATCTTAAACTCTTATATCCTCTTCCAATTGTGTCCTTAAGATAATTATTTCTTCTTTGAACTCATGCTCTTTCTCATCATGTATCTACAACAATTTATTTTGATCCCGATTTTCACTTGTAAGTATTTCTATTTCAACCAAGGCTGAGTAAATCTTGGATTACTATTCAACTAACTTATTTTCATGAAAATCAAGTAACTTCACATGAGAAAAATGGGTTTTATTCAACTGAATGATTTATTTCTAGGATGCGTTTTTCTTATTCTTTTTATTTTATCTTTCTCTAATGTTGTTATTGGAATCTCTTTCATGCATGACCTGCAACATGTCCCATATTTATTTTTCATATTTTAGATCTATTACCGCCTAAAGATCCAAATTGTGATGATTATTGTAAGATAAGCACTTAGCATGGGAATTCCACTATTTTTCCTGTTTTGAGGGGGGGTATTTTGTAATATCCTTTTTTGGGGATTCTAAAGATTCTATGTCAGAGATGGACTACAGAGGCATTTACTGGTTATGTCACCTTTGAAAATAGGGTGAGAACCAGAGGCTACCTGGCAAACTGTAGACTCTGCCTATAGAACTTGGAATAATCCCTTTTCAGGAATCTCAACAAGGTCTTCAAAGAAAACGATATATAAGAAAATATGAGCAAGAATAACGCAGATCAGGACTGGGATACCCTCATTATATATAGGATTTAAGCTGAAAAAAATCAGTTTAGGAACATTAAACAGATCTCCCAAAATGAAGACTAGCTAGAAATCAAGCAAAGAGAGAGGCTGCTGAAACACAAAAACCCCAGCAACTAGAATTGCGCAGTTCTGACTGAAACTCAGAAGAGGAAAGCCAAAGATCTTATAATTCATAGATATGATAGTAAATCAGATTTATATTTGAGCTTACAGCCTCTATAGTATATTACAAAAGAAACTAGGGAAAACTCCCTTCAGAAATTAGAGCTGCAACTAGTAACAACTCTAGAAATACATAGACAGTGTTATTTTTTAGATGGTTCAGCTGTTGTACATTATATTTCAGATCTATGACATATGTATGGATGAAACATCAGTTCTAATACAGATCTAGAAACTATAATACATTAAGAACAAGATCCAATTGGAATTACATCAAAATATTGCATAACAAGTTGTAGATCTGAATTACAAATTGCAGTGCTGCAGAAAACCCAGAAATTTCTGAAGATAACTTGTATTGCTGAAAGAGATTATATCTATAGAGACATGGATCAACAACCCAATCCATGGATCACCAAGGGAAGGCAAGCCTAACACCAAGAGATCTTCCTCCAAACTGACAGCAAACTGAAATAAGAAAGCCCTCTCACAAAATAACGCAGTATTGAGAAGAAAATGCGCAGAGGGTGAAGGAGACTGAATAACTGGAATGAAATTACAGATCTGATACAAAATATGGTTCAGCTATCTCTTTGGAGGCTGAATAACACACTCCAATAGAGAAAGCCTCTCAAAACAAGCTAGATCTAAGCAGATCTAGAACACCACTTGCTACAAAAGATAACAGCTGCAAAACCCTCAATGGGCCAGCGCTGCTCATGAATAATAGAGCTTGGTCTCAAACCAGATAGTGCCCAAATTCAGAAAATAACTCCTCAAATTATCCTCAATGGAAGAGAAGAAACCCATAAATAGGAATTCCAATCACAATCCTCCACTAAACAGCATAGAATGGTATTTGTCTAAGCAAACAAATACTTCAGAAATATAATTCATCAACAACCTCTTCATGTTGCTCTCCTCCTTCTTTTATAACATGAGAAAGCCCTTGCAAACCCTAAACCACTTTGATGAGTTACCCCTCTTCACATTAGAGGCTCCCTTCTAGAGCTGTGCAGTCCCTTTTGGAGATACAATGAATCTAGACAACGCAGTTGACTTGGTCAAGGTGGACCCAATTTTTGGCTCAAACCTCTTTCACACCTGCAAGTGTTTATTTACATAGCCCTGATTTGTCTTTGTTCACATGGGCATTGATTTATTCAGACTTATTATGAGTTTTAAATGTCCTCCTTTATTCATTTATTCATAAAACATAAATTAAATCAAAAATGAATGTCTCCTCTTAGCTAAGGCTAAGTAGGAACATTACAGTCCTCCCCTCAAAAATTTTGCTTGTCCTCAAGCGACTGACAGGGTAAGATCTATAGTTCTTCTCCTTCTCCATTGATGGAACCATCAAGAATCAATATTTCATCATAAATTAAGTGCTCACCAAGCCAATACATCAGAAACTGCTCCTCCAATGCTAACATGATAGGTGCATAGTCTGCCCCTTCAGGAGTGTAAAACTCAACAGAAATGAACATGGGTGAAGGAATGTCACATCTAAAACATGTATCATGAAGTATAGGATAAATTTCCATTTCATGTGGTACATGTACACTACTTACTCTTTGCCCATACATGCCCATAAACAATACCAATATGTCATATATGTATGGATTCAGCAAAATCACAAATACGCAAACTGAAATGTGCACTTGAGGAGGTGGGTCACAATCCCACATAAGGTACCAGTGCAGTGCACTCCTTGTTTTGAGTAGATCTGAATGTGATAGGTGGTACTCCCACCACATCTTTTCTACATGGGTCACTTTGACATGGCTAAAAGTGAAGCCCTCATTTGGTGCTTTTGGGAAGCACTCATCATGATAAATAATCTCCCTTTGCACCTCAAGGGAGTGGCCAGATTTGGAATTTTTATTGGCCTCATCATTGCCATGATATCTGCATGTAATATTATTCCTTGTAGGAGTCATGGCCTGCATACATATGGTAAGATAATGTGCCAAATCAGAAAAATAAACTTGCTCCATAAGATCAGATTTATTACCATACAAGTCTCCCACACACATAGAGTTAGGCATGGGATTTTCTCCTCTTTTGAGAGAAGAAAGAGATGGCTGAAATATCTCCTACATAGGATCCCTTGGCTGCCCCATCTCCACATAACTATTGCACTCTTGTAAGTGCTGATGTAGTTCCTCCGAATCATAATGCTGATCTATTTCTTCCTCCATATCCTCCCAATCAAAACTCTTCAAGATTAGGGAGTATATTTTTGCTGACTTCATGTAGCTGGAAAGGAACTCCTTGTGTGCCCTTTGTAGTATCTCTTGCTTAAGCTTGGAGGCTTGAGACAAGAATAATTTCCCAAGATGATAGATGACACCTTCATGGACCAAATAGCCTCCTCCTTGCTTTATGCCATCTAAGATCATCCCGGTGTGCAAATCTTTGGAGTACTCCACAAGGAGTTGAGACCTCCAATATGGATCTACACTTCTCAACAAGGACAGCGTTGTTGATGCATCTATGGTGGTTCTTGCCTTGTTGCTTCTTGTGTATTTGGCACTATGCATGCTAAAGTTGTTTGTGGGAAGGCTGATCCTCCACTTTGCTTCCTCCCCCAGCGCTGTGACTCTTTCTTCCATTGTTTCAGCACTTGGTGAAGCTTTCCCCACAGAATCTAATGGCACCCCAAGTGGCTTGCCATGATGTAGGAATGTCCCTTGCGGCATTCTCATAAACATGAGAGAAGGAACTGTGAGGTCCCTGCCCCCACTGCGCAATTACATCTTTTTTCTGTGGGTAGAAGCATCAAGTGAAGGGTAGGTGTGCATGCCTTGAATGATTTGTTGTTTCCCACTCTTCAAATCCACCCATTCCATCTACAAGGCCTTCCAATCAGTGGTGAATTTTCCCAAAGTAATCAACAACTGGACACCCAAGATGATGTTGGTGTCTGGTATGTCCACTAAAAATAAGTGGTCCTCCAAATTGTAGGTCCCCATAGTCACAGAAAGTGATGGAACATACTGCATGCACTACATAGTTCTATCTCCCGGAACCAAAATAGAGAACCCATCAAAAGTATCAATAGGGATCCTTCTCCTTTGCACAAAGTGAGCACCAATAAAATTGTGGGTTGCCCCACTTTCAATCAGAATAGATACTCTTTGTTTCATAACTAAACCTTGCACTCTAAGAGTCAAATACTTGGGCACTCCTCTCAAAGAAGCAAGAGTCCCACTGGTTGGAGCAAATGCTCCTTCTTCTTCTCTGGATGATGATGGATCCTCCTCCTCATCGTCACTAGCGCTGTGACCTCTCCTAGGTCCATCATTTCCCTCCTCCTCATCATGATCAGAGAAGACTTCAATATAGTGTGCTCTTCCAGTAGCACATCTATGTCCCGGTACCCATGGCTCTTGACAAGTGAAACATAATTTATTTTTCCTCAACTCCCTCCGGAGATCATTATCAAGAAGCTTTTTCTGTGAGATCTCCTTGGGTGGAGTAGCTCTCCCCTCCTTCCCTTTAGAAGAGTGAGTGGCTTTGCTTGGGAAGGTTACCTTTGCCCTTGGCAAGGCATCTTGGAGATCTCTTGTTCTTTCAATGGCATCATGCAGAGTGGTGGGATTGGTAGAATTGACCAACCCATGCAAAGGTTCTTCCAGGCCATCAATGAACATATAGAATCTCCTTGCTACTGAAAGATCTGAAACCATTATAGACAATCTTAGGAATTTAGAGATATAGGCTTCAACATCTCCTGTATGTTTAAGCTTTTCCAAGCTTATGAAAGGGGCCTCCGGATCCTTCTGATCAAATCTCTCCACTAGTATCCTAGTGAACTCAGCATAAGTGGACACATTGTTGTGCCCCAATGTAGAAATTCCATAAAACCACCAGTTGTGGGCTTCTCCATCAAAATGCAGTGCAGCAATCTTAATGGCTTCTGCTTCAGGCACTTTATTCAGCTGGAAATAGATGTCCAACTTCTCCACCCATGCTTTAGCAGAACAAGAGGGTGATCCATCGAACTTAGGAAATATGAACCTGCCCATGGTGTGGTGCCTCCCATAAAGGAAACCTCCATCTTTATACTGCTGCAATGGCCTCCTCCGGTCCTTGAGATGGCTAGAAGTCTTGAAAGCTCAAGTTATCCTTGAACCTTTGACTTTGTGAATCATATTCTACAAAGTATCCTTCCAAAGAGGTTGAATCTTGAATTCCTTCATTCTCTACAGCCAAGAAGGTAGGAATTATAGAGCGTTGTGAGATCTGTGGAACTTGAGGCAAGCTCACAGGTTGACCAGTCCCAAACTGAGACATTTCAGAACTTTCACCTTGATGGAATCTCCCAAGGGACTCCCTCATTCAGTCTATCCTCATCTCCTTTATCTCCTTGGATAGATATTTCATAACTTCCAAGAGATTTTTTTCAAACTCTTCTGCTTCCTTATCTTGATCATTCACCAACTCAAGGGCTTTCCCCTTGTCTTGACCCTTGTCAAGGTCAACAGTATTATAGTCATAATTTCTATGAATTATATTCTAGTATCTCCTCTCCATTTCAGAAAGACGATCCTCATATTTTTAATGCAGCATGACTGAGGCTCCAATGCTAGCACAGGCTGTGCCAAGAGTGGAGCTCCGATACCACTGTAATATCCCTTTTTTGCGGATTCTCAAGATTCTATGTCAGAGATGGACTATGAGGAATTTACTAGTTATGTCACCTCTGAAAAGAGGGTGAGAACCAGAGGCTACCTGGCCAACTGTAGACTCTGCCTATAGAACTTGGAATAATCCCTTTTTAGGAATCTCAACAAGGTCTTCAAAGAAAACGTTGTATAAGAAAATATGAGCAAGAATAACGCATATCAGGGCTGGGATCCCCTCATTTATGCTGTATGTGGCTTATACATATAATTTGAGCTGAAACAAATTAGTTTAGGCACATTAAATAGATCTCCCAAAATGAAGACTAGCTAGAAATCAACCAAAGAGAGAGGCTGCTGAAACACAAAAACCCCAGCAACTAGAATTGCGCAGTTTTGACTGAAACTCAGAGGAGGATAGCCAAATATATGATAATTCAGAGATATAATATTAAATCAGATTTATATTTGAGCTTATAGCCTCTACAATAGATTACAAAATAAACTAGGGCAAAATCCCTTCAAAAATTAGAGCTGCAACTAGTAACAACTGCAGAAATACATAGACAACGTTATTTTTCATATGGTTTAGCTTCTGTACATTAAATTTCAGATCTCTGACATATTTATGGATGAAACATCATATCTAATACAGATCTGGAAACTATAAGACATTAAGAACAAGATCCAATTGGAATTACATCAAAATATTGCATAACAAGCTGTAGATCTGAATTACAAATTGCAGTGTTGCAGAAAACCCAGAAATTTATGAAGATAACTTTTATTTCTGAAAGATATCATATCTATAGAGACATGGATCAGCAACCCAATCCATAGATCACCAAGGGAAGGCAAGCCTAACACCAAGAGATCTTCCTCCAAACTGATAGCAAACTGAAATAATAAATCCCTCTCACAAAATAACGCAGTATTGAGAAGAAACTACGTAGAGGGTGAAGGATATTGAATAACTAGAATGAAATTACAGATTTGATACAAAATATGGTTCAGATATCTCTTTGGAGGCCGAATAACACACTCCAATAGAGAAAGCCTCTCAAAACAAGCTAGATCTAAGCAGATCTAGAACACCACTTGCTACAAAAGATAGCAGCTGCAAAAACCTCAATGGGCCAGCGCTGCTCATGAATAATAGATCTTGGTCTCAAACCAGATAGTGGCCAACTTCAACAAAGAACTCCTCCAATGATCCTCAATGGAAGAGATGAAACCCCTAAATAGGAATTCCAATCACAATCCTCCACTAAACAACAGAGAATGGTATTTGTCTAAGCAGACAAATACTTCAGAAATATAATTCATCAACAACCCCTTCATGTTTCTCTCCTCCTTCTTTTATAACATGAGAAAGCCCTTGCAAACCCTAAACCACTTTAATGAGTTACCCTTCTTCACATTAGAGGCTCCCTTCTAGAACTGCGCAGTCCCTTTTGGAGATACAATGAATCTAGACAGCGCAGTTGACTTGGTCAAGGTGGACCCAATATTTGGCTCAAACCTCTTTCACACCTGCAAGTGTTTATTTACATAGCCCTGATTTGTCTTTGTTCACATGGGCATTGATTTATTCAGACTTCTTATGAGTTTTACATGTCCTCCTTTATTAATTTATTCATAAAACATAAATTAAATCAAAATTGAATGTCTCCTCTTAGCTAAGGCTAAGTAGGAACATTACATATTTACTACATCCATTGTATACTAGCTTCCAAACATCAAATCCCCAAGCTATCAATTAAAATTTTACCTTCTCTCTTCATTCCTAAAAGTTTGAAACACTAAGCACAATCACACTTTGATGATCCATGATTTAACCAGGTGTACCTTCCATCTCTTGGGATGATATAGAAGGAACTATCTTTGATACCAACTGCTGGAAACTTGATTATACTGAGAGGGGATGGGGTGAATCAGTATATTGCAATCATGGCCATCAATTTAAAAATTTTACTTTTCCCTTCCAAAAGTTATATGAACTATTAGATGAGCAACAATATATCATATGAATATTAGATTTAACATAAAATAAATCATTAAACCAAAGAATAAGAAAAAACACACAAGAGCAACAAATTTAGACACCAAATTTAAGTGGAAACCCATAAAGGGAAAAACCACAAATTTTATTGTTGTGATGTACAGAAAGCACCCACTCCCTTTTTACATCACTTTTGTATACACCCACCTATTGGAGGCTTCAACCTCTCTTCTAATTTGCAAGTTACAACTTACTCGAAGCACCCACTTCCACTTACAGACTCCAACCTATTCTTTTTCAGGATACTACCTTAAAGGAGAAACCAATCCCCCAATACATGAAAGTTTTAATATGCTAACTTACCTAGTCTTTAATTTTGAATACCTCCATCTCTTTGTCTTTGTTTTTTCCTCCTTTAGAGTTTTTTATCTCCTTAATCCTACTTCACATCTACTCCTCTTTATCTTTCTCTCTTTGCTAGGTAATTCATGAACCGACTCTTCTCAGTAAATCAATCAATCACTAACTATTTTTCCATTCAAAGATAAATCTTTTTATATACACAATTTTCTTATTGTTTACATTCCAATGCAGAAATTTGAAGTGAAAGATTGTCTCTTTGTATTCCAAGGTTGTCTCTTTATGGTCCACTATTCGTTTCCAAATTCTTGCAATTTTTGTTGATCAAAACATAATTAATAATCTTCAACTAATATTAAAATATTAATATCAACCACTATAATGATTACATCCCACGAGTACTCTTCTTTTTTTCAACCTTGATGTAATTATAGGTATTCATTTTGATGAATAAAAGGGCCAAGTTATGTAAAAGTATTTAATTATGTGTGTTCTTTTACATAGTGCAAAGGTTTAAGAATTCCTTGCAAACATGCCCACAAAACTATCCTTATGCAATTTTAAAAAAAAATGAAAACATGGTTACCTAAATGGTTATATTGGGTAGAAAACCCTTGTCTCGGCTTTCCTTGTTTTTTCCTTTCTTGCACGTAAATAATGTGTAAAAGGTTCCCTTGAAGTGAATTTGACAATCTTGAAATTTCTAAGCTTGATTCTTGGTTTGACCATGTTACCTAGAGAAACTAATTTTAATTTATATTGATTTAATAGGAACCAAAGTGTTGGGAAAAATACTAAGAGGGGGGGTGAATTAGTATTTAGAGCTGACTGAAAACTTTTCACTTTTTGTTTCCCTTAAACCCATACGTTACTTTACTGAACCCAACTCGCATATAAATGTGGATATCCTTAAGAAAACTTGCATATGTCTAGAGATCTTATTATACGTTTAATTCTTTACTTAGATCATTGCATCATTCATTCATCAGATGTTTAGTAAGAAGTAAGCATGTGCAGTAATAACAGAATAAACCATCACACATAAGCAACACACATGAACACCAGTATTTAAGGTGGAAACCCAATTCGGGAGAAAACCGAAAACCGCTACTGCTGCGTCTCTGTCTTTAATATTTATTATAAAGAAACCTTCTTACAATTTTATACTGGCGCAGACTCATACCAGCACGCAGGCACCCACCTGTAGAAAGGCTACAACCTTCTCTCATTCTCCAGCCACTACTGGAAGGGAGCTCCAACCCCCTGATTTTAACACCGGCTTCTACTGGCAAGATACTTCCACTTTCATACAGAAGGCTTCAACCCTAAGATCCACCAGATTTCTTCAATTTCTTCATCAGACTTTCATCAGGTCTTCATCATTTCTTTTGTCGATCATCATAGAGATTCATCATTTATAGATCATATCCATAGGTGCATCATATATGAAGATATCTCTTAAAGAGATTTATTTATTAACAACCCTTCCACATGCACACCCTGTATTATGATCCTCTTCTCCTTATATAGTTTAGCCTTTATCAATACCATGAGTCAAAACCACTCAACCGCTAATGGTATTCCTGGACGGGATCAAAATAGGTAATCCAGCGGGGTCTACCCAAGCCCCAAACAACTTTTCATTATTTTATTTTCTTGATCTGGAAATTAATTAATCTAAGGCTTTTTAATATCTCAATTTAAGATTGAGATATTAATCCAATTCTCCCTTTAGTTGTTACAAACATTAACGTGCCGCTGACTTATATAAAAACCCAGCAGTAATATATATCCATATAACCTTTCGGGCCCTTCAATAATATTTAATCTTCGACTTCGGGGTGAAGATCTCAGCATAACACAACAACGTATATTGAACCAATAATGTGAACGGAAATTGGGTCCCACACCCTTAATACACGACATAATACTTTGGGTTAAAACCTCAAACCTCAATACATGCGTATGGGCCCCAACGTTAACGGTCGTCTCCATTCGACGGTTGTAATCGCGTCGCGCCGCCTCATTTGATCGGACGGATATCGCTCGACGAAGACGCGCGAACAATAACGCACGATGGCTGCCATACTTTGGTTAACCTTCGCGCATCTTCCTCATACGACCACCGTCTGATGGCTTCCCTCCAGATCAACGGTGCTCAACAATATCGTGCGGCATCCTTGGTTGAACATTAACATGCGATGGCGTGCAGTGATGGCGGTTTTGTAAATACACTCAGGGACGCGTGTCGCTGGTTCTATGGAATCGCTCCCAACCTCTTGAATACTGCTTGCCCGTCGAGAGCGGTGCGATGAAAACCGGAAACCCCCTTCAGTGTTTATTCCGCTCGTGGTTCCTCTCCTTCTCTCAAGGTTTCGTCCGTCTTTATTCTGTCATTGCTACGTTTCTCCACAAAAGCATAACTTTGTTTTAATTTTTCTTCCTCCGCGTTATCAGTTCATATAACCATAATACTGTTATATAGCTCCGATGAAATCCTTATGGACTATTCGACTCGGTTCTTTTGCATTCAATAGGGAGACCTTTCTTTGTATTGTCTAACACATGCGGAACACACTATTACTTTGACCGATAGAGCTTATGTGCCCTGCACACACAGATCACGCTTGTGGCTCACTCTCCCAACAGGACTTCACATAGAGTTTCAGGGCATTCCATACGAGAATTGAACCAATGAATACCCAAATACTCTCGGTATTCTCCACCCATCAGAGTATCACCAGAACTCAATCATACACAGGATTTCCTTTATCCTCCATCAGGATGCATACATACACCGAACTTATTCAAGAAAAGCTTCACACATGATTTAACTCATCCTTATTTACATGGAATTTCCCATTAAATACAGAGCTTCATTCAATTCACATTCAATCGTATATTCTGCTTGTATAGAACTGCTGATGGTTTTCTGAGTTCTTTATATAGTCTGCATCCTTTGTCAGAGAGTTTCCATCAAGGACAATCAATTCAATATACTAGGATACCAGAAATGACAACAATAGAACTCATGGTATATTGAATATCCCTCTCAGTATCCATAAGAGGGATATGGCTAGACAAGACGTGACATGCCAGCGAGCCGTTGATTCTACCCGACGTGGAAGACAGTTGTGACCAACTCAGCGTCTTGCGTCACTGCGGGGGCTCTAGAGGTACAGATGAAAATTTTGGCTGGTGCCCCCACACTCAATATCTGCCATTCATCTCTGTTGTGCTCGCAGTCAACTCGGTCAACTACGGAGGCACTTGTTTCGATATCTGGTGCGCTAGCTGTGTCCACGGGTTGGGCCTTTTGATAGGAAATTTAATTATCAGCGCAGAAATGCCAACAATCTTCCCCTTTGGACTTGATGGCAACCATGACCAGAAATACATTCAGCAATATTCTCCCCCTTTGACATCAAGGGAAAAGGATATATCAAGATCCTTTGTACTGACAATACCATGCTCCCCCTTAACCTGTGCATCCAGAGATACCCAACAACACCGCAGCTGTGCTGAAGAATGCTAACCCAGAAAAAATTTGTCAGCAACTACCCATACGCTGTTTTCTGTCCTTCAAGAAATCCGCGTATCCAATTTAATCTTCTGTATTTAAGTAGATCTGATCTTTTGCATGGCAGAGACTACTCCCAGCTTATTTCTGAGATATTTGAATGCTTCCCTGGGTAAAGGTTTGGTAAATATATCAGCAACTTGTTCTTTGGAGGGCACATATTCCAACTTCACCTTTTGTTCAAGCACTTTTTCACGTAAGAAGTGATACTTGATGGGAATGTGCTTGGTCTTGGAATGCATAACAGGATTCTTTGAGATACTGATGGTACTTGTGTTATCACACATAATGGATATAGGAGGTGAAAATTTGATTTGAAAGTCTTGTAAGGTTTGCATCATCCAGAGAAGTTGAGTGCAACATGATGCGGCAGCCACATATTCTGCTTCTACTGTAGATAAGGCAATAGAGCTTTGCTTCTTGCTGAACCAAGATACTAACCAGGGCCCCATGTAGAATGCACCACCACTAGTGCTTTTCCGATCATCAACATTTCCTGCCCAATCTGCAACAGTGTAAGCATGAAGAGTGAGATCAACATTCTTCGGATACCATAGTCCAAAGTCTTGAGTTCCTTGTAAATATTTGAATATTCTTTTGACATCCTGAAGGTGAGACTCTTTTGGATTAGCTTGGAATCGTCCAACAATTCCAACTACATGCATAATGTCTGGTCTAGTCCCAGTGAGATAAAGTAGACTTCCTATCATAGATCTGTATTCTGGTTGATTCACTGCGGGAGAATCATCATGAGAACTGAGATTACATTCGGTTACCATTGGTGTACTTACAGGTTTGCACTCTTCCATGCCATACTTCTTCAGAATTTGCTTCAGATATTTTATTTGTGATAAGAATATGCCATCTGTTGCTTATTGCACTTGCAAGCCAAGAAATAATGTTAGTTCCCCAAGTAAAGACATTTCAAATTCTTGCTGCATATCAGAAGCAAATTTCTGACTCATAGACTCTTCATTACTTCCAAAAATGATATCATCAACATATACAACCACAATCAATAGTTTGTCATTTTCAGTTTTTGTGTATAAGTTGCTATCAGCAGACCCTTTGAAAATCCTTGTTGATGAATATATTTGTCAAGATGATAGTACCATGCCCTTGGAGCTTGTTTGAGACCATATAGAGCCTTTTTAAGTCTACAAACAAGATTTTCATCATTTCCCAAAATGAATCCTTCTGGTTGTTCTATATAAACTTCTTCTTCTAGATCTCCATTGAGAAAAGAAGATTTAACATCCATTTGATAAACTTTGATTTGTTGGAAGCTTGAAAAAGCAAGAAACATTCTTATGGCTTCAAGTCTAGCTACAAGAGAAAAAGTTTCTTCAAAGTCTATACCTTCTTGTTGAGCATACCCCTTGCAAACAAGTCTAGCTTTATTTCTTATAACATCCCCATTCTCATTTAACTTGTTTTTGAATATCCATTTAGTTCCAATGACATTTTTGTCATGAGGTCTTGGTACTAATTCCCCAAGTGTGATTCTTTTCAATTTGATCAAGTTCTTCATTCATGGCTTGAATCCAACATTCATCTTTGCTAGCTTGATTGAAATTGTGTGGTTCAATAGTGGATAGAAATGCCAGATAGCTAGAAGATCCTACAAGAGTCCTTCTTGTTTGTACACCTGATCCCTTTTCTCCCAAAATTTGAGATTCTGGATGATTCTTTTGAACATATTTGGATGGAGCCTTTTCAGATAAATCATCTTCGAGTTCTTCATTGGGTTCACTATCTACATCATTCCCATTTGATGTAGAAGGATATATCATCATCATCGTCTTCTGTTTTTTGTTTTTCTTCTTTTGGAGCTACAGGAGACTCATCAATAACAACATCAATACATTCAACAATCTTCCTAAGTCTTTTATTGTAACATTTATATGCTCTACTTCTAGAGAAGTAACCAAGAAGTATTCCTTCATCTGCTCTGGGTTCAAACTTGCCAAGTTTTTCATCATTATTTTTGATAAAGCATTTTCTTCCAAAAACTCCAAAATGCTTCATAGTGGGAGGATTACCATACCATAGTTCATATGGAGTTTTATCACTATTTACACGAACATGTGCCTTGTTAAGAATATTTACCGCTGTATGTGCTGCTTCTCCCCAAAATGTGTCAGGTGTTCCGGAATCATCAAGCATAGCTCTAGCCATTTGTTGAACTACTCTATTCATTCTTTATGCTACTCCATTTTGTTGTGGAGTACCTGCTACCGAAAACTATCTTTTTATACCATGTTGTTCACAAAATTCAAGGAATTCATCTGATGTATATTCTCCTCCTCGATCAGATCTAAGACACTTGATTTTTAGATCTAATTCATTTTCAACTAGTGCTTTGAAGATCTGAAATTTCTCAAATGCTTCATCTTTGTGTTTAAGCAACCCAATCCAACACATTCTAGAGAAATCATCAATAGATAAGATATAGTATTGTTCACCACGTCGTGACCTTTTCTTCATAGGTCCACATATGTCAGTATGAATGAGTTCAAGAGGCTTACTTGATGATCCTTCCTTGGCATTAAATTGCACTCTGGTCTGCTTACCGAATTGGCAAGATTTGCATATGATACTTTTAGGTAGAGTAATATTGGGAATATCACGAACAACTTTAAGTCTTCTTGATTTGTTGATTTGAGAGAAGCTCAGATGCCCCAACCTTCTATTCCATAGCCAGTTTTCTGAAGATTTACTCAAGTAACATTGTTATTTGCAGTTCTTCAATACATACAGATTGCTTGGAGTTTTGTTTCCTTTTATAATTGTTTTACCTGTATCAAGATCACGTACCACACATTCTTTTGAACTAAATACAACTTCAGTTCCTTGATCACACATTTGACTTACACTTAACATGTTGTATGTCAGAATCCATCATATACACATGAAATTAGCTTTCACCTTTCTTTTAAAAACAATTCTTTTCTAATAACAACAGATATTTGCTTCCAAATGCAATATTTTCTTTTTCTAGACAATCGTATGTAATGGCTTAGTTTTTATTGCCCATTGTAATAGATATCCAACTGTCAACACCAGTTGATTTTTTCACTCTTTCTCAAATAAAAGTTTTTGCAGTTACTAATTTTCAACCTATAATTCCTTCTTTTTCCACACTTTGGAGCTTGAAGGAAATTTCTCTTTTGGCTGGATTTTGCTCCTGCATTCAGATTCTTCATGGCCAAAGTTATTGCAATAAGCACATTCAACTTCATTTTGAAGAGGATAAAAGTTGTTATAGGTATTCTTCTTTGTTCCAATATCCCTCCTTTTCTTTCTTGCTTCTCTTGTCATAATGGTTTTGTATGCAACACATTGAACAACTTTATGACCAAAATTGTGACATGAGAAACATTGTCCATTGAAGAAGAATTTTCTGCGATCATGAAATCTTCTACTTGAATTTACCTGTTGGTTGGTGTTTCTTTGAAAGGTATTATTGTTAGTGTTCTTTGAATTGAGCTGGTCATGGTTTACTTGTGAAGATTCTTTATTCCCTTGCTAAGTGGCAGAATGTTGTATACTGGCTGTAGCTGCTTTTAGATAGTTTGGTGCTGAAGTCTGAGAAGATTCTCCGATATATCCAAGACCTGTCTTTATAAAAGGAGAACGTTGTACCTTGATAATCTCATCTAAGGTTTCATATCCTTTAGCAAATCTAAGATTCAAAGTCTTCACTTTCTCAATTTCTTTTCTTAGACTTACTATTTCACATTCTAATTTCTCATTGTGTTTCTCCTTTTCTTCAAGCTGATTTTTTAGAGTTTCTATGGATATTTTACTTTCTTCTAAGCATATTTTAATTTCTTCTAAGAATATTTTGAGTTGATTGAATTCATCAAGAAAATCATTGTCCTCTAAAGCATCCATAAAAGTATCTTTTTCTTCTCTAGATTCCTTTTCAAATGCCATGAGAAGTCTAAGATCTTGTTCACATTCTTCCTCACTGTCAGATAACCCATCACTGTCTTCATGAGTATAGTAACTTTTTCTAGTGCTAAATCGGTTTTTATTTCTTCTTGCTACTTCATTTCCTTTTTCATGTGTTTCTTTGTGAGGACACTTAGCAGCATAATGACCAACTCTTCCACAAGCAAAACATTTTAAAGGAAGCTTACCTCTAAACCGTCCTGTACCAAGTTGGAGTTTCTTTACAAAATTTACCTCATCTTCTTCTGAGATATACCCTGATCCTTCTATTTCTTGTACTTCTTTCCCTTTTGTAGAAGCTCTAAAGACAACTTCTTTGACTTCAGATGGTCCTCCTCTTCTCATTTCATATGCAGTTAGTATGCCATGAAGTTGCACCACAGTAAGATTTTGAAGATCCTGTTTTTCTTCAAGAGCAGCAACTTTTGACTCAAATTTTGTCGTTAGTGATCTTAAAAATTTCTCAACCAAAGTAGATTCGGTTATTGTTTCTCCCATATTTCTCATACGATTTACAATATCATCAAGACATAAAAATAAATTGGAAATCTCTCCTCATTATGCATTTTTAGATTCTCATATTGAATTCTGAGAGTTTGGAGTTTAGCACTTTTTACCTTTGCATCACCTTCATAACTTAGAATGATTTTGTCCCATATGGCCTGTGGTGTATTCAGCTGCATGACTTTGACAAATTCTGATTCAGTTAGACTTCCCAATAGAGCATTGACCGCTTTTGCATTTGTTTCGTAATTCTTTCTTTCCGTTGGATCTATTGGTACTGCGACTGGATATTGATATCCTCCTTCAAGAATAGCCCATACATCTGCTCCCAGAGACTGAAGATAGGATCTCATCCTTGTTTTCTAGAAGATTAAATTGTTTCAGTTGAAGAGCGGAGGCCTGATAGATGTTATTCCATCTTGATTGATCTTCCTTCTAGCGGCTAAGCTTTTTCAGAAGGACCTGCTCTGATACCAATTGTTGGGAAAAATACTGAGAGGGGGGGTGAATCAGTATTTAGAGCTGACTGAAAACTTTTCACATTTTGTTTCTCTTAAACCCATACATTACTTTACTGAACCCAACTCACATATAAATGTGGATATCCTTAAGAAAACTTTCATATGTCCAGAGATCTTATTATACGTTTAATTCTTTACTTAGATCATTGCATCATTCATTCATCAGATGTTTAGTAAGAAGTAATCATGTGCAGTAATAACAGAATAAACCATCACACATAAGAAACACACATGAACACCAGTATTTAAGGTGGAAACCCAATTTGGGAGAAAACCACCGCTGCTGTCGTCTCTGTCTTCAATATTTATTATAAAGAAAACTTCTTACAATTTTGTACCGGCGCAGACTCATACTTGCACACAAGAACCCACCTACAGAAAGGCTACAACCTTCTCTCATTCTCCAGCCACTACTGGAAGGGAGCTCCAACCCCCTGATTTTAACACCAGCTTCTACTGGTAGGATACTTCCACTTTCATACAAAAGGATTCAACCCTCAGATCCACCAGATTTCTTCAATTTCTTCATCAAAATTCTGTCAGGTCTTCATCATTTCTTTTCCCAATCATCGTAGAGATTCATCATTTCTAGATCATATCCATAGGTGCATCATGTATGCAGATATCTCTTAAAGAGATTTATTTATTAACAACCCTTCCACATGCACACACTGTATTATGATCCTCTTCTCCTTATAATTTAGCCTCTATCAATACCATGAGTCAAAACCACTCAACCGCTAATGGTATTCCTGGACGGGATCAAAATAGGTAATCCAGCGGGGTCTACCCAAGCCCCAAACAACTTTTCATTGTTTTATTTTCTTGATCTGGCAATTAATTAATCTAAGGCTTTTTAATATCTCGATATGAGATTGAGATATTAATCCAATTCCCCCTTTAGTTGTTACAAACATTAACGTGTCGCTGACTTATATAAAAACCCAGCAGTAATATATATCCATATAACCATTCGGGCCCTTCAATAATATTTAAACTTTGACTTGGGGGTGAACATCTCAGCATAACACAACAACGTATATTGAACCAATAATGTGGAGGGAAATCGGGTCCCACACCCTTAATACACAACATAATAATTTGGGTTAAAACCTCAAACCTCAATACATGCGTATGGGCCCCAACGTTAACGGTCGTCTCCATTCGACGATTGTTATCGCGTCGTGCCGCCTCATTTGATCGGACAGATATCGCTCGGTGAAGACACACGAACAACAACACGCGATGGCCACCATACTCTGGTTAACCTTCATGCATCTTCCTCATACGACCACCATCCGATGGCTTCCCTCCAGATCGACGGTGCTCAACAATATCGCGCGGCATCCTTGGTCGAACGTTAACGTGCGATGGCACGCAGTGATGGCGGTTTTGTAAATACGCTCAGGGACGCGTGTCGCTCATTCTATGGAATTGCTCCCAACCTCTTGAATGTCGCTTGCCCATCGAGAGCGGTGCGATGAAAACCAAAAACCCCCTTCACTGTTTATTCCGCTCATGGTTCCTCTCCTTCACTCAAGGTTTCGTCCGTCTTTATTCCATCATTGCTACGTTTCTCCATGAAAGCATAAATTTTTTTTAATTGTTCTTCCTCCGCGTTATCAGTTCATATAACCATAATACTGTTATACAGCTTCGATGAAATCCTTATGGACTATTCGACTTGGTTATTTTTCATTCAACAGGGACACCTTTCTTTGTATTGTCTAACACATGCGGAACGTACTATTACTTTGACCAATAGAGCTTATATTCCCTACACACATAGAGCACGTTCGTGGCTCACTCTCCCAACAGGACTTCACACAAAGTTTCAGGGAATTCCATACAAGAATTGAACCAATCAATACCCAAATACTCTCGGTATTCTCCACCCATCAGAGTATCACCAGAACTCAATCATACACAGGATTTCCTTTATCCTCCATTAGGATGCATACATACACCGAAATTATTCAAGAAAATCTTCACACATGATTTAAATCGTCCTTATTTACATCGAATTTCCCATTAAATACAGAGCTTCGTTCAATTCACATTCAGTCGTATATTCTGCTTGTATAGAACTGCTGATGGTTTTCTGAGTTCTTTATACAGTCTGCATCCTTTGTCAAAGAGTTTCCATCAAGGAAAATCAATTCAATATACTAGGATACCAAAGATGCCAACAATAGAACTCATGATATATTGAATATCCCTCTCAGTATTCATAAGAGGGATATGGCTAGACAAGACGTGATGTGCCAACGAGCCGTTGATTCTACCCGACGTGGAAGACAACTATGACCAACTCAGCATATTGCATCACTGCAGGGGCTCTCGAGGTACAGATGAAAATTTTGGTTGGTGCCCCCACACTCAATCTCCACCATTCATCTCTGTTGTCCCCGCAATCAACTCGGTCAACTGCGGAGGTACTTGTCTCGATATCCGGTGCACTAGTTGTGTCCGCGGGTTGGGCCTTTTGATAGGAACTTTAATTATCAGCGCAGAAATGCCAACACAAAGCATGTCTTAGTCACATAGAATGCCATCCAAGTGGTATATGCAATAACCCTAGTTGAATTTCCATGTAAAAAAATATAAGACTAAGGTCAAGGCACACGTATTCCAAGCTGAATGGTTGGAAAAACATCCTAGTGGGTGTCACTTTCGATTTATTATGGCTAAGGAAATTGGAAAAGGATTTGAGAAGGAAAAGAGGCATTAATTGGCATATTATGTATGAAAATAAATTAAATTAGGAGAAAAGGGAGGTGAAAGGTCGCAGGTTGCATGTGAGGAGGAAATTGAAGGAAAATAGAAGGGAAAATGAAGAAATTAGAGGCTTCAATAAAAAAAAATCTTATGAGGATTAGTACATATATTTTGCTAGTTATCATTTTGTTAGTTTAGTTTTGGAATTGGTTTTAGAGAGGAGAAGAACACCAAGAGGAGAAAGCAAGCAAGAAAGGAAAGGAAAGGAAAGGAAAGTAAAGGAAGGACAAGGAAAGAAAGGATCAAGCAAGGAAGGTCTGATCAAGTGTATTAAATGGGAATACTTACATGTAACAGGTTTCATGTATGATTTCCTATCAGGTTTTGGCGTGTATGTCATATGCATGTGTGTTTTTGGTTCACTTATTTTCATTGGCATGGGTTTTTTGGGGTTTGACAGTGGTTTTCAGCCTTTACTTTCCATTTCTAGGTAGCCATGGTGTGATAGGATTCATTCTTAGTTGAGCTTGGCTTGCCGAAAGGTTTTGGATTTTGCTAAGGTGGTCTCAGGAAAATCCCAAGGGTTGGGGGTGGAGATGATTTTCTCCTGGAATCCCTCAATAGGTGGGTGGAGATAAGAAAATTCCTGAAGGGATAGTGAAGGAATCCTCAGGCATCTAATCTCGGTCTAGTTTTGTGATCTTGAGACCGGTTTAGGTGAGATCACAGTCATGTGAGGGTGGAGGTGGTTTAACCTCTGGATTCCCTTGGTTTTTTATGCGTTGGTTTATCCCATGATATCCCACATTCATGCTTGGAACATGGCACAAAGGTGATTGGTTGAAAGAAATATTTTGTTCAGGTCAATCTATGGTTGAGTGGTATGTGGAAGTCCCTAACTTGGTTGGCTTTTTCATATGAATGATAAGATACCTTTCCTTGTAATTCATGAGTAATTACAATATTTAATATGTGGCTTTAATGGTTTTTATGTTATTTTTATTCATACGGTTATATGTTGGTTATAAGCATGGTTTTGTGACAGATTCTAGTTAGGGATCTTATCATTTTTTTACTTCTAACTGAAGGGTTAATGAATTCATGACCTAATAGATGTTATGGCAGCTATTGTGAGAGGGCATTAAACCTTATTGATGTTTCTCAGATAAGTTTCATATATTTGTGTTCATATATGCATCCATGACATGTATATTTCATGTTTACTGTGTGTGTTGATGGAATGATTGTCATGGTTAGGACTTGTTAGGTTAATTCCTTGATTAATTTTTGTGTTAGAGGCTTTGTTTGTCATTCTAGATATTTTTTTCAAGTTCTTAGCAGTAACCTGGAGTTTAGCCCTTAAAATGTGGCACAAATTTCATGATCTCGGGCACAAAATTGGATGAAAAAGACTGCAGTCAAACCCTTGTAGTGGTTATGCATGCTACTGGAGGCTTTCAGTTTCATGGATGTATGATTTTGCATGTGACTAGGAGTTCATATCAATTAAAAAGCAAGCTAAATCAAGTTTGGGCACTTGGAAGGGCGTTCTAGCTCTTGGGGTTCCTATAGCACCTGAGGGAAGTAAATAAGGTCTTGTTTTGTTGACTCCATTTTCTTAAGGTTGTCTAGGAGGTTGAGTAATTTCATACTAGCCATCAACTCATGTTTAACTAGGCAAGGTGGTGAAAGTGTGTAGATATGGGAGGAGGCGTTACAAAGTGACATCAAAGCATGGTTCAACACTTGGATTGGATGGGAAGAATGTGGTTTTCATGCATGCATGTAGGTTCTATATGTGATTGTTTTTTTTTTTTCTAAATAAGAATACTTCTATTAAAATTAAAAGAAAATAGTACAATATGGTGTTACAAGAAGGGCATATCAAGCATAGAGAGCAGGGCATATCAGCCATAGAGAGACAAAGAAGCAGGGCACCAGAAATGATCAGATATCAACCTCGGCCCAGGACATGAACAAGATAGAACATAGAGCGGTAAGAATTGAGACAGAGGAACCAAGTGAGAAAGTCACTAGCATCTACCCAGAAAGGGTGGTTGCCTCCATACAACTTTTCTTTCCCTTCTTTTTTGTAACTTTGAACCAAGTATTGTGGGGAAAGTAGGTAAGGGAAATCTGGAGACCAGCATCAACCATTGGATTAGTCTCCTTGTCTGAGTCTGAGGAGGTGGACTCATGCTGTCGTTTATGAAGATTTGAGCTATCAGCAGGCCCTTCAGGAACCATTGAGGCCATTTCCTTCTCCGATATTGGTGTCTCCTCATATGCTTTCGTCTCCTCCTCATTGAAGTTGGGGGTCTCAGAGTCATTCATGGGCTATGGAGCACAGGGCTTCCAACTTTTAGATTTCGGTTTTTGATTGCCTTTTTTTTTGGGTGAGAAAAGTAGTGCAAGAGCTTTGAAGGTTACCTATTTGGTGGCAGTGATGACATCATAATGCCGTGTTCTCGTAATCCAGAGTCCGAGTCCATAGGAAGTCACCCACTTTCAGATTTATTTGATCATGAAGACTTTTTCTCAGGTCTATTTCCACACAAATTATGCCATAGGTATAAATGCCTATCTCTTCTCTAGAGGGATCCAATGTTAAATAAATACCCAGAGAGTTTCCAATACCTTGGAAGACAGAGGAGTGCCATAGTTGAGCACGCAGATTGGGAATCCTGACCCAAATGGGTAGTTTGGTGATGACTACTGAGGAAGGGTCAAAATCTGGGAACCAAGGGGTAAGGAATAGCCCTGCTTTTCCCCAAAACAATGGACCCCCAGTTAGGGCTTTTTGATAATCCTCATTGCAGGAAAATAGAACAATGAACTTCGAGCAGAACATAACCTTGCAGTTGATCGTCCAGGTGGAGTGAATCCATTGATACAAATATGCAGTACACGACCATAATCTGTTGAATCAGCAAATGATGGCAGATTCTGAAAACAATTTGTAATGGTTTTCCAAATCTGGGTGGGATATTTCTAGGGAGGGCACCTCCTTCGATTTTTCTACCAAGAAAGGCCTAGGGGGTTCCATATGGTGCTCAGTTTTCTCTGGGGTTTGAGCCTCTTTCTTGGAAGGTTGTGCATGGACAACATCTTTGTAAGAGAACGCTTAGGCAAAGGACGATTTTCTAGCTACCCCTCCTCATAAACGAAGGGTTAAAAATACCAAGACATATTTTTCAATATTGTAGAATGAAAGCGGGAGAGAGGCATTCAGTTGTTTACCTCCATAAAGAAGACGTTGAGAGGCTGAGGGTATCCTCAGCTTGAGTTCGAGGGCCTGTGAGAAGGATCTCACTAGATCCGTGGAGTGAACCTAGAGCATCAAATTTTTTCCTAATAAAATAGCTATTTTTATCTGGTAATAGAGGGGAAACAGATCTGGCGTGTTGCAGTCCTCCAGTGTTGCATTAGGGCTAGGAACCTTGCAAATCTGATGTGCCTGAGCGAAGCCATCCCTTTTTTCGAGGTTATTTTCGACCCTGGAAGCTAGCAAGGGTGCAAAGCAGTCTTGTCCCATCTGCGTTCGTGTTGAGATTGCAACAAGATGATGAGCTTAGTGGAAAGAAGTCACCTTCACTAAGTGGGCCCGCGGGCTATTTTTGGCGCAAGTCTATTTTTAAACTATGTCTACTTGTAGACATGTCGATCATATTCTATGAGTTGCAGGATGCTATTTGTGGATGGTTGCTCGAGTTGGAAAAATAGATGGACTTCTATTTTTAGACATATTGAGCAAAATCTATTTTTAGATTACCAGTCTAAAAATAGATATGTCGAATATTATTAGCTCTTAATAATATTTGGACTATAAACATTATCTTATTCTCTTGGAGCACTTCAGTTAAGTGCATAGATGTGGCACAAGAGCTGACAGAAGGAATTGCGCTATTCCTGAGGGTTAAGTGGAGCTATTTCATGGATACTTCAGTTAGAGCTCATGTGACATAGTTTGGTGGAGTTGTGTTCAGTTTAACCGAGTTAAACATAGTTGAGCTAGTTGTATCTAGTCTAATTGATCGATACACTAGTGAGAGTGGTGTGAATTAATTATTAATTAATTCACTAATTATTAACTCATTAATCAACGAAAGAATACATCAGTTAACTACAGTGCATGGACAGTTTCAGTGGAGACCAGTGAAGAGGTAGGTGAAAGAGCAGTGTGACTATCAGTTGTGACTATAGTGTTGCATGATTTGCAACACACAGTGGTTGGAGATGCCAATGATGATTGAGTGAGAAAGGATGTACCAACTCGAGTTCATTCAGAGCCTTTCTTCAGTAGTGATTGCGCAGTAGAGGCATGCTAGCGGGTGGCAGAGATTGGAGCATGTGTTTTGCTAGATCGGACCTGATTAGTGTGTAGAAATTGGAGATTGTACTGAGAGCTTGTGAGGAGCTTTGTATGATGATTGTTACATGATCTCTATGAAATATAATATACATATAGTTGTGGGTTTTCAGCTTTAATCTTTCCCATAAATTACTGTGTTCATATGTGTGAATGTTTATGGTTTTAATGTGCGCATGTGATTGTTTTTATTTCCGCAATTAATGATCAATGGTAGAAGAGATTCTGTATTGTGCATGAAGTCAAATAGTGTGTGATCAGGAGAATTTCGGATGTATAAAATATCAGTTATATAAATTTCTACAGTTCGTTCCAAACTGATAGGGTATCGACCGCAAAATTTCTAAGGTGCATTGTCTCTGAATGGATTAGAAGCAAGGGAGCCTCTGGTTTTCCAAGCACAGATTCTTTGTGGCTCTATTTCTAGATCTTCCATTTAGAACGTTGCAGGGCCATTAGAGGGCTAGAATCCATCCTTCAAGGCCCTGTCACTAGGACTGGTCCCTGTAGGGTGAGAATGCATGTGCGACGGCGGCAAAGGGAGAGGCGAGTTACTGTGGCCCTTGGGGCCGAGCAGTAACACAGAGGCAACCAAAGGAAGAATAGTGGAAACCCTAGCAGCATCCATCGCAACTCCACATTAGTTATTGTCTATGTGATTGTTATGTATGCATGATGATGGTCATTATTATGGTTGTGTTTTCATGTAGAAGTTGATGATGTTGTTCTTGGGATGTGTTTGTGATGAATGCATGTTGGCTGTATATAAATTTTTTATGCATGTCAGTGTCTATATGTTGTTATGCATGCATTTTCATGGTTATGGTTATGCATGCATGGTAGGTCAGGCATGCATCGTGGTGATCATTATGTAGTTTTTTTCATCATGATGTTGTTGGTATGTATGATGTTGATCTGGTGGCTGAGATAGAGTAGGAGAAGAAGATTATTAGAGTGAGGTTGAAACATTGGACCTCGGGGTAAGAAAAAATCGTAATACAGGTTTGTATATTGGCATGTAGGTATGTTGGTTAGTGATTGTTATATGAATTATGGTTACATACATGCAAGTAATTCTATTTTTGTTGTGGTTCCATGTATGATATATGTTAGTTGTTGAGTGTCAGCATATGTACATGCGTTGGTTTGTCATTCCTAGTAATAACTTGTTGTTATATGCATTGTGATCATATGCATTATGATTAAGGTTATTTCAATTAAGATATTGATGTTATATGTATCATGTTAATCTGGATTGGCCCATGCATATGGTTATGGTTATGGTATTAGGTATGAGTCGATATAATTGTGATATTGTGTCATACTAATATTTACTGGTTGAGCAAATGTGATAGCCTCCCCTAAGATATATTGAGGGAAACTTACATGGCATTAGTGTGACAAGGTGACAGTTGATTTGTTTATATAAAAAACAACTATCTGATGTGATACTAAGATAATAAAACTCAATTGCAATAAGGTAAAAGGTAAAAGAAAGGAATTGGGTGAGAATACCATTGGCTATGTTTGGAAACCATGATTCTAAATGAAGGAGTTCTTTGCATACATGAAGTCTTCTTAACCTTGATTTTGTCTGACATTATGTGGATATGTGTTATATTCATGAACATGTATTTGATAGGTATAATGATTGGTTTCAAGTTATAGTTGGATTCACCAAGAGAAATGGAGTCCCTTTAGAGATGGCATGGATGTGTTCAGTTACAGGTTATCATGTTGGACACAACAAGGTAAGATAACTGGTATATTGTTATATTTTTTTATACACTAACAGTTATGTGCTTATGGTAGTATGATGCATGGATTGCATGGGAAAAGATACATCCATGAAATATTTAAGAAGGCTCAATTTTGGATATGCGTTATATTATTTCCACGAATAGTCGGACCCGCCAATGGTTTTTTGCATGGGTTTGCACATGGTTTTGGGGCATGATAGTTTTCTACCCCTGGTATTTTGTAGATCTGGTTAAGGGAACTAGAGTTATGTTATAATCCAGGGTTAATGGATTGGGGTTTATGAATTCTTTGGCATGTATATATATGTGTTGAAACACTAAAAGGAACATATTGAAAAATAAAGCCAGTAGTCCCGATTTGGGATCCAGGGAAAAAATATTTGTGTATATTTTTTTTATGTTTTATGCTCTTGCTATTGTTTATTTTTTGTTTTTAACAATTCGTTTGTAGATAATTTTTGTACAAGGTTAAAACCTACATTTGGTATCATATATTTTTTGGCTTCAAGGGGACGCCTTTGCTGTGGATGGGTTTTTTACCCAGGCCTATGGTAGACCCTGTTCAATGGGAGATCTACGGGATCGATTCTTGCGGTGAAAGAAGATGGAGAGTAGTGGAAAGATAGGGATCAAAAAATTTAATAGTCATAGTTTTGAGTTGTGGAAGCTAAAGATGGAGGATCTTCTGGTGGATAAAGATCAGTGGACCATGGTATATCCAGTTACTAAACCAACGGAAATGTCAGATGAATACTGCACAAAGTTGGATTGGAATGAAAAGAGCACAATACGATTGTGTATCTCATATTTAGTATTGTTGAATGTATCTGGGGAAGCTACGACTAAGACTTTGTGGGTCAAGTTAGGGACTTTGTAACAATATAAATCTCTAGTGAATAAATTGTTCCTGCTGAAAAATATGTATAACTTGAGGCTGAAGGATGCAGACTCGGTGAAAGAGCATTTGAACACCTTCAATACTATGGTAAGTCAGTTATCATTTGTTGATATTAAAATATCATATGAAGATAAGTGCATCAATTTTTTTTGTTCTCTACCAGATTCATGGGACAAACTGGTTATTGCAATAGGTATAAATACAACTACCTTGAATTTTGATGAAATTGTCTCAGCATTGTTTTCGGAGGAAATGGGACGGAGAAATATGGAGGTCCAGAATGGAGATGCCTTATCTATACGAGGAAGGTCCCAGAACAAAAACAAAAATATTTTTTCGATTGGGAGATATAAATCTCTAGGAAATCCTGTAAAGGTGTGTTGGAAATGCAGAAAGGAAGGTCACTTCAAAAATGACTACAGATCTAAATCTCCTGAGAATGGAAAGGGATCTAATGATGTTCCTTCTGCAGAGGCAAAAAACACCTCAGATGAAGGTGGGGATGTGTATTTGGCTTCTTATTCAAATGCACATGTAGATAGTGAGGCATGGTTGATTGACTTAGGTGCATCCTTTCACTTCACTCCCCACAGGAAGTGGTTATGCAAGTATGGGAAGTATGATGGTGGTGATGTCTTCTTAGGGGATGATAGAAAGGCCAGAATTGTCAAACATGGAAAATTCAAGTTGAAGCTACAAGGTGGAAGGATTAGAACACTTCCTTGTGTTATGCATATTCCTACATTGGCCAAAAATCTAATTTCTATAAGCAATATGGATGATGCAGGTGTAAAAATAATGTTCCAGAAATATACCTGCAAGATGGTTCATGGATCACTGGTGTAAATTCGAGGAGTTTGGATTGGAACTATGTACAAGATTCATGGTAGTACTGTTATTGATGGGTGTAATAGTTCTTTGGTTCCTGAAAGTGGAGCAAAAATCCTAGCAATCTCTGTATAAAATACCATGATATTGCATTAAAGTCTTGGACATATTGGAGAGAAGGGCCTTCGGATACTGCATGGTAATAGTATGGTAGAAGGTATGTCTAATTTCTCTCTGGATATCAATTTTTTTGAACATTGTGTATATGGGAAGAAAAATCGGGTGAGTTTTCCTATTGGTGCTAAGAGGGCAAACAAGATATTAGAGCTTGAGCATAATGATGTGTTTGGACCTGTGTCGGTTCCATCAATGGGAAATTCTGTGTACTATGTTTCATTCATAGATGAATTCTCAAGGAATACATGGATATATTTATTGAGGAATAAATATGAAGTCTTTGACAGATTTAAATAATTTAAGGCTCTAGTGGAAAACCAGAAAGAGAAGAAGATAAAGGTGTTGAGGACAGATAATGGTTGAGAGTTCTGCAAGAAGGATTTGAAGAGTTCTGTAAGAAGTGTGGTATAGCACGACATAAGACTACTCCATACACACCTCAACAAAATGGAGTTGTAGAAATAATGAACAGAACGTTGATGGAAAATGAAAGAATCATGCTCAGTGGTATCAGGTTAGGACATGAATTCTGGGCAAAGGCAATGGTGATTTCATCTTACCTGGTTAACAGATCACCTTCGTCAGCATTGAAGGATAAGACTCCACATGAGGTATGGACTAGTAAGAAAACCTCTCTTTCACATCTTGAGGGTACTTGGATGTCATGCATATGTATATGTTCCAAAGGAGAAAAGGACCAAGTTAGAGAATAAATATAAAAGGTGCATCTTTATTAAGTATAAGGATGGTTTAAAAGGTTACAAGATTTGGAACCTAGAAACAGGGAAGGTTGTGTACAACTGAGATGCGGTGTTTAGAGAGGTGAAAGGTGTTGTTAAGCATGAATTCCTACCAAAGGAACCTAAGAAGATAGAGTTTGAGCTAAAGGAGGATGAATCACACTCTACAACATAATAGGATTCAAAAGAGGAAGAGCCACAAAATCCAGCTGTGAGAAGATCAGTTTAGGAAAGAACACAGCCAAAAAGGTATAGTCCATCTTCTTTATGTTCAAATTTTTCTTTAACTACCACTGATGATGATCACAAAACTGTCAGGGAGGCAGTGGATTCAGAGGATGGAAAACTCTGGAAGGAGGCCATAGTTGATGAAATGGAATTCTTGCACAAAAATGAGGCATGGGATCTGGTGGAGTTGCCAACTGGAAGGAAGCCCATCAAGATCAAATGGGTGTTTAAGAAGAAGTTGAATGTAGAATGAAAGGTGGAGAAATACAAATCTCGGTTGGTAACAAAAGGTTATTCCCAGGTGCCAGGAATTTATTTTGGTGATATTTTTTCTCCTGTTGCCAAGGTTACTTCTATTATATTACTTTTATCTGTTGCTGTTGCATGTGATTTTGAGGTAGAACAAATGGATGTGAAGACAAAATTTATTCATGGGGATCTTGAAGAGGAGATATACATGAAGCAACCTAAAGGCTTTGCAGTGAGGGGTAAGAAAGAACCAGTATGAACGTTAAAAAAAGTATTTGTATGGGTTTAAAACAGTCACCAAGGATGTGTTATCATACATTTGATACCTATATACGAATACCTGGCTTCACTAGAAGCGAAGATGATCATTGTATGTATTTTAAATTAATTGGTGTCTGTGTTATTTATTTGGTATTTTATGTGAATTATATGTTGCTGGTTGGAAATGACAAAGAAATTATCCAGGATTTGAAGACCCAATTTTTCTCCAAATTTGACATGAAGGATCTTGGTGCTGCAAACTATATTTTGGGAATGGAAATTAAGAGACATCGGGAAAAGAGGAAGCTATGGTTAAACCAAAGGAAGTATGTCGAGACAATATTCCAGACGTTCAATATGCAGGATAGTAAACCAGTGAAGGTTCATTTTCCTATAGGTGTAAAGCTATCTGCTAAACAGTGTCCCAAGACACGAGAAGAAGATGAGGATATGTCTCATGTTCCATATAAAAGTGTAGAAGATAGCCTAATGTATGCAAAGGTCTATACTAGACCAGACATTTCACATGCAGTGGGAGCATTGAGCAAGTTTATGTCAAAACCAGGGAAGGAGCATTGAACAATAGTTATTATGAAACGAACTCCAAAAATGGAAGAAAAGAGAGATCAACACCTTAGAAATAAGCCACTTCGAGGGGGAAACCTCCTTTACATTACATAAATGAACAATTCTTGGATGATACAAATGACCAAAACCTCCTTCTATATATAGGAGTCCATGGGGCCACAAAATAATCCTAGTCGACCTAACAATAATAATGTAAGGGCACAATAATAATAATATTGGTGTTACAAGGGTACAACAATAGAAATAAGGGGGCTACACTAATAACAATAAGGGACTAAACTAGTAATATAGGGACCTAACATGCTCCTCTCCTTCAAAAAAGTGTTGTCCTTAACGCTTGAGTAGCTATGGGTGCTTCTGTATACAATTCTCATCCTCCCATGTAGAATCTTCAGTGGGAAAGTTCTTCCACTTGATAAGATACTCTAAAATTGATTGATTTCGTAGTTGTTGAGTTCTTTTTTCCGTGACCACTTCAGGTTCCAATATGATTTTTCCTTCCTCGTCAAGTTCTAGCAATATTGTTTGAACTGGAATATTTTCACCTATAACATTCTTTAATCATGAAACATGGAAAACTGGATGCACTTGCGCAGAAGCAGGAAGCTCCAATTTGTATGCCATAGTACCAATATTTTGCAACACCTTGTAAGGACCATAGCACTTTGGAAATAATTTATTATCCTTCTTAGCTTGCTTGAGGGACATTTTTTTATATGGTTGTAGCCATACAAAAACCCATTCTTCTACATCAAAACTTCTCTTGCTCCGATGTTGATCTACCTGTTGTTTCATTTGATTTTGTGCCAAATTTAGGTTATCCTTTAAGAGTTGGAGAACTTCTTGTTGATGATCGATGTGATCTTCCACTGCTTGAACATTAGAATTTTTTCTTAAATATGATGTGATGGACCATGGATGATATCCATAAAGTGCCATAAATGGGGTCACTTTTGCTGCAGTATGGAAGGAAGTGTTATACCACCATTCAGCGAGAGGTAACCACTTGACCCATTTTGTTTGTTTATCAGATACAAAACAATGAAGATATACTTCCAAACATTTATTCACTATCTCAGTTTGACCATCAGATTGAGGATGATAGGATGAGTTATGAGCTAGTTGAGTACCCAAACAAGAAAAGAACTTCGTCCAAAAATTTCCAGTAAAAATGGGATCTTTGTTGCTTACAATAATATTTGGGTTTCCATGTAGCTTTTTAATTGTGTCCATAAATGTAGTAGCAAATGTACTTGCTTTAAATGGATGAGATAATGTATAAAAGTCTGCATACTTGGTAAGTCTATCAACTACCACCATGATGACACTCTTTCCTTTGGACTTGGGTAAACCTATGATAAAATCCATTGAAATATCCTCCCAACGTTGACTTGGAATGGATAAAGGTTGTAGAAGACCTGGGGTCTTAATTGTCTCAACTTTATTTTGCTGGAAAACCAAACATTCTGCTACAAACTTTTGAATATCATATTTAAGTCCATCCCAAAAAAATTCTTTCTTCACCCTGTGGTAAGTTTTTAAAAATATTGAGTGTCCTCCTAAAGGAGAAGTGTGCAATTCCAAAAGAATATTTTGTTTTAGTTGGGAATTATTACAAAGTTATAAGCAATCTTTGTACCATAAGGAATCATTTTTCCAACTAAATGTATTAGATGTACTAGGATCTTGTTGCAACTTTTGAATGAGTGTCCACACTTCTTCATCCTTCTTCCATTCATCCCTTGCTTTGGTTATCCAATCTGGTTGGATAATAGAAATGGCACAAAGCAATGCTTCCACCTCTTCATTCTTTCTTGAGAGTGCATATGCAACAACATTTAGCTTCCCTTTATTGTAGATTATTTCAAAGTCATTACCCAACATATTTGTGAACCATTTTTTTTTTTCTTTTGAAGATAGTCTTTGTTTCAAAAAAAATTTAAGACTATCATGATCAGTTTTTACCTTGAAATGTATTCCCATTAGGTAAGGTCACCATTTCTTTAGTGCATGTAGTATTTCTAACATTTCCTTCTCATAAATAGCTTTCTGTAAATACTTTTCTTTGTTTGGATGACTTTAAAAAGCAATGGGTCTTCCTTATTTTATTAAAACAACACCAATTCCATTTCCTAAGGCATCACATTCCACAATAAAGGTTTTTGTCAAGTCTGGCGTAGCTAAGACCGGTGCTAGGCACATTGCCTCTTTAAGATGTTCAAAGGCCTTAATTGCTTCAAGAGTCCATGAAAATGAATCTTTCTTCAATAATGTTGTTAGAGGTGTTTCTATTCTCCCATAATTCTTAACAAACTTGCGATAATACCCTATTAACTCAAGAAATCCTCGCAAGTGATTTATGGTTGTGGGGAATTTCCATTCCTTAATGGATTTAATTTTGTTAGGGTCTACCTTAACACCCTCGTGAGATATAATATGACCCAAATATTCCACCTCGTGTACTCCAAAGAAACATTTGGATGTGTTTTCATATAATTTTTTCTCCCGCAATAGTTTGAGCACCATGTCAACATGTTGAACATGATCCTTCCAAGACCTGTTGTAGATTAGTATATCATCAAAAAATACTAGAAGAAATTTTCTAAGGAAGGGTTTGAAACTGGAATTCATCAACCCTTGAAATGTAGAAGGTGCATTGGTAAGGCCAAAAGGCATGACCAAAAATTCATAATGACCCTCATGAATTCGAAATGTTGTTTTTGAAATATCTTCAGCCTTCATTCTAATTTGATGATATCCTGAAGGAAGATCCAACTTGGTAAAATAAATTGCTCCATGTAATTCATCAATCACAGGAATGGGAAATTTATCTTTAATAGTGAGCTAATTGAGCTCCCTATAATCCGGACACATGCGCCATGATCCATCCTTCTTGTGCACCAATACTACTAGATCAAAGAAATAACTTTGACTAGGTTGAATTATATCAGCCTCTAACACTTCTGCAATATTACGTTCAATTTCGCTCTTTTGGACATAAGGATATCTATAAGGCCTAATGTTTGGAGGAACACTTCCTGGAATCAAATGAATATCATGATTGTGATCATGAATAGGTGGGAGTCCTTTGGGAGTTTCAAACACCTTGGAATGATTGTCCAAGACTTTTTGGAGATCTACAGAAATAGATGATTTTGATGTTGGAACTTCTAGTGAGCAAAATTGTGAAATTACGCCTCATTGTTCTTTCTTCAGAAGATTTGTCATGACATTAGAGCTTATTATCTTTCATGGCTTCCCTGCGATACCCCTTAATTTGACTTCCTTTTCTTCTAAAAACAAATTTCAAGAAAATTTCTTGAAAATTAAAAGCTACCGTCGCCAAAGATTGTAACCATTGTACTCCTAGTACAACATCAACGCCTCCCATTGGAATGGAAAGAATTAGACTATTCAATACATATTCCCCCATGGTTAGCTTTATATTATGGTTACCTTTTTATTCTTGATATGTCCTTCTATCTTGAGAGTTTAAGGAGTGTTAATTCCTACCAATGCATTACACAATATGGTCGGACTCATTTCTTCCGCTTCTAGGGTCGGTTCCTGGTGTATATCGTCTTCTTTTGAATATTATTGTTCATTTTCTTCTTCATCTTCACAATCTATGTAAAATAATTTCTTCTTAGCACACTTATGACCTTTAGTTTATTTTCTATCACAACTATAGCAAAGCCCTTTTGCTCTTTTTTCTTCCAATTGTTGTGGTGTCAACCTTGTAGGTTGTGGAAGTCTAGGAGTAGCAACACTTCCATATTTATATATGTGAGTGGTAGGCTTCCTTGTCGCCATAATTTTACATTCAATTTCTCTTGCCAACCTGAATGCCTTTCTAATGAATCAGGTTCCCAAATGCGAACTTCATGTTGGATCTTATCCTTTAAAGTCCCTATGAAGACATCAATCCTGTATTCCTCTGGAATATCAGTTAACTTTATATTCAATTTTTGGAAGTCCTCAATGTGCTCCACCACTGAACCCTTTTGTTTGAGATTTATTAGTTGGATAAAGAAGGTGTTTCTTTTTGTATCCTCATAATGTGCTATCATTTCCTCCATAAAAATTGAATAAGTGACAATTTTTTTATGGGAGCAAAGCCATCGATCCCATACAAATGTATTTTTTTCTAAATGTAAAGTTCAAATGCGTATCTTTTGTGTGTTTCGCACATTATTGAGATCAAAATATTGCTCCATCTGTAGTATCCATGTTACGGGATCCTTTCCATCAAACTTCCTCATATCCATATTTGGAATATGGTGGTTCTTCCATCCAACATTAGAGTTTATGAAATAGTTATTAACATTTATTTTGTTCTCATCATGAGTTTCCTCTACTATCTCTTCACCATTAGGAAAAAAATCTTGTATCTACTTTTTCAAACCTTCCATGTCTGCCTTTAGATCATTCTTCATGTTTTCCATGTTGTCTTTCATTTTTTCATCGATATTTGCTTCCATGTCATCCATCTTAGCTTCCATGCCAGCTTCCATTCCATCCATCTTATTTTTTGTTTTGCTTTGTGAGAGAAAAATTTGGTGCACTTTCTCTTGTAATTTTGATATGTAATTTCGCATTTCTTCATCTTCATGAGTCATAGTAGAGACTTCTGAAGGATTTTTCTTACTTTTAAGGAGCTTGATATTGAAACTGAATTATCTCTCTGATTTCAGATCTTCAATATCTGAAATTAGCCTGTGTAGTAGACCTATGAAGCATATTTCAAATGCCATAGGTCTGACATGATTTGGATTCTTCAAAGAAAAGTTATACCCAATCTTCCACAATGACCTAATTATGGACTGGTTTAGAAGAGCGAACTTGTATGACATGCCACGTCTCATTGTTTCCTCCTTCAGCTCTAAAATTGATACAAAGAAAACCTCAATCAGTGTACATGTGGCCACTTTTTACATAATTCAAATCCGATGCTCAGAGAGAGAGTTATGACATTTTCCCACGGTCACCTCTTTGAGATGAAATTCAGAATCCTGAAACAATCCTAACTTCCACAGATCACATCTCCGAAAATATTGGGACTTAAGCTTTGAATTTTTTCCATGACATTCCTCAGGATTTTGGCTTCTCTCTGTAAAAAATTTAGCTTCTGAAACCTCGTAGAAAAAAAGTTATATCGAAATTTCCATGATGGACTGTTTAGGTTAAATTCAGGAGCCTGCACAATTCCCTAATTTCCACAGATCGTATCTCTGACAATATTGCGAACGAATATCTGAAAATTTTCCAAGACGTTCCTCAGGATTTCGGCTTCGTGGTTTGAAAATTTCAGCTTCTGAACCTTTGTAGAAAAAAATTATAGTGAAAATGTCATGATGACCTGTTTGGAGCAGCGAAACCCTAGAATCCAAAGCTCTGATACCAAATGTTATGAAACCAACTCCAAAAATAGAAGAAAAGAGAGATTAACACCTTATAAATAAGACACTTCAAGGGGGAAACCTCCTTTAAATTACATAAATGACCAATTCTTGGATGATACAAATGACCAAAACCTCCTTCTATATATAGGAGTCCATGGGGCCATAATATAATCCTAGCTGATCTAACAATAATAATGTAAGGGCACAATAATAATAATATTGGGGTTACAAGGGTATAACAATAACAATAAGGGGGCTACACTAATAATAATAAGGCACTAAACTAGTAATATAGGGACCTAACTACAGTGAAGCAGGTTTTCATCTATTTGTGTGGCACTAGTGATTATCGTTTGTGCTATCAGGGAAGACCGGGATTGGATAGAGTTTTGGACATCCGTGTTTTTGTTGATGCAGATTGGGTTGGATATTTGGACCAAAGAATATCTACAAGTGGGTATTCATTTAGCCTATTTGGAGGTGCAGTCAATTGGATGAGTAAAATAAATTATGTAGTGGCTTTTTCAACTACATAGGCATAATAAATGGTAGCCACTCATGCAAGAAAGGAAGCAGCTTGGTTGCATAGATTGTGTTCGAGTATGGGGTTGGTGCAATGAGCTATAAGGATAGACTGTGATTGCCAAAGTGAAATTTTCTTGTCTAATAGCCCTACTTATCATTCAAAGAAAAAGCACATTGATTTTCAATATCACTTTGTGGGAGATATGGTTGAGGATAAAAAGGTGTTGCTAGTAAAGGTGGACACTTTGAAGAATGTTGCATATGCATTGATGAAGACTGTGAGCACTCAGAATTTCTCTTGGTGTAGAGAGAAAATGGGCGTTGCGGGGTTGGACTAATGACTAAGCTCTCTTGTTGCCCCCTGCGGAAAGAAAACAACAAGTGGGAGAATGTTGGGTATGTGTTATATTCTTTCCATGAATAGTCAGACCCACCTATGGTTTCGTGCATGGTTTTGCACAAGGTTTTCAGGCATGATGGTTTTCTGCTCCTGGTTTTTTGTAGATCCAGTCAAGGGAACTATGATTATGCTCTAATCCAGGGTTAATGGATTTGGGTTTAATAATGCTTTGACATGTATATATATGTGTTGTAACACTAAAAGGAACATCATGAAAAATCAAGTTGGTAGTCCCAATTTAGGATCCAGGGGAAAAATCTTTGTGTATATCTATTTTATGTTTTATGCTCTCGCTATTGTTTATTTTCTATTTTTAAGAATTCATTTGCAGATAGTTTTTGTATAGGGTTAAAACCTACACTCAGTTTGAGCTTTCCTTTGGCAGCATTAGGAACCATGGGGTTGAGTCATTGTGTTTGTTGATAGTCTTATGTTTTTGGTATTTTGTTATTTGTTGTGCTTGATTGTGGCTTTGTTTATGTCTAGTGTATGGACATATCGCTTTTTTTGTGGTGTCTTATTGCTATTGGTTTTCATGGTTTTCTCTTGTTTGTTTCTTGTCTTTCCTTTTATGTTTTGAGGGTCTTGGGAATTGGTTTGGGAAAGAGGAAGTTAATGGAGCTTAGGGAGAGTTGTGTGGTACCTAAAAGGTAATGTAAGACTCAAATGAAGCCTGGTGCATGAGTAAAGGGCAACTAAAGGAAATAATATAACAACTAGTTGCATTGGTGGGGTTCATTGGGATAAATGAATGGTGGCAGGATAATCATAAGGAAGGTAATCGAGAAATGTAAATTGAATGGATTTGAGGCATTAGATGCCTTGGATATGTTGGGAAATATTTTTCTCAATGTTGTGCATGTGTGCACAGATTAAGGGAGTTCTCTTAGCCTGGACCTTATTATATCTAATAATTATGTTTTTATCATGACTATGTTGGTGTTTATATATGTATACATGTGTGTCTATCTGTCATTGTCTTATAGGGTCGTCATGGGTTATGATTATTTTATGTTAATGTTTATATGTATATATGTATGTGTATCTATTTCGATGTCTAACAAGGTCATAAGGAATCATTCTTGTGGAGGAAGGATTTCTTATGAAGGTGAATGACATTAAGAGGTTCCTAGTTTTATGAGGAATCAAGTGGGAAGAGCAGCCCCGACATATCTATGAGTTCAATAACATGTGGATATGAATTGATATTATGTGATTATACTATGCATATGTTTATGCTATGGAAGTTAATGCTGAGGAATACATCAGCGAAATGAAAGAAGAGTGAAATGAGAGACACTAAAAACAAGGTTGCATGGTAGAGATGGTGTGGTCTCTGGATGTGTAGTATTGGTGTTGTGTACATATTGTATATGCGGTGTTGTTTATATATGGTACTATATACATGTTGTATATGATATGTTGTGCACATATGGTGCCATGTACATGTTGTATTGTGGTGTTGTGTACATATGGTGATGTGTGCATGTGGTGTTGTATACATGTGGTGTTGTGTGCATGTGGTGTTGTGTACATGAGGTATTGTGTACACATTATACAGGCAGTTTTGTGTAAAAATTATGTAGGTGGTTATGCGTACACATTATGTAGGTGGTGTTGTGTACATGTGGTGGTGTGTACATGTTATGTAGGTGGTGTTGTGTACAGGTCGCACATGTAGTGTTGTGTATTTGTGCTATTGTGTTACAAGTATTGTATAATATTTGTGTCGAGACATCCATATTTGTGGTATTGTATGGTTTGTACGTATATATAATGTGTTTTACACTGGGTGTTGTTATAGCATCATTTTTCACCCTTATGTGATTCATGATTGTCTCTTTGGCCTTGGGCACCCATTCCCACAAACTTGAATAAAGTTCATGAAAAACAGTGTTTAAAATCCCATACGCAGATATGCCCAGACTTTTCCGCGTGTATACACAAGTCCAGAGATACTTTTCCTCGTATGCCATTAAAATCATTAAAAATTATATAAAAATCCCTATTTTTGAGGCTGGGTTGATGGTTATTCCCGTAATTCAACCACCCCAGCCCGTGGCCAACTATTTCCAACTGATTGAAACTACTTTGAAGGAGTTTAAAAGCCCCTCATATGAATGGCCTAAGGGAGAGAGGAAAATTATAGATATTATACTCTGTTGGAGCCCGATTCAAGTCTGATTTCCCGTGCCTCCTGCACTTCCCAGATTTTTACAGGAAACCCTTGTTTCCTAGAGATGTTCATCAGCTTATATGTCATCTCGTGTGCACAAGTCTTAAAAGAATCCTAGCGAGGCAAGGGCGGGACGGATCCGGACGACAGTCTATTTGAAGATTGTGGAAGGATTCAGGTGATCTCTCCATCTTTATATTATTGTACATGTTGTTCGTAATGAAGAAGAACCATCTTGTTTCCAAATTCACGTGTTAATATCTGCTTGCATATGTGAAAATATTGTTAATTAAACATTTATTATTATTTATATGATGTTTCACATGGATTACGCTGACATTTAGGAAAGATATATGATGTACAACTAGATTTATGTGCATGTCTCTTCTTGATTTCCAGGTTGAAGAGGAAGAAGAGTTGTTGGGGGTTTGGACCCCGCGGGATCTACATCAAACATAAGATCTACGGGTGAGTTCTATAATCTGTAATATCTAGTTTTTAGCGTACAAGTTTGATTGTGTGAGTCCTTCTTGAATAGCATGCCCTGTTCTGTGGAGGTTTTTGACCCAACGACCTCTAGGGAGTTATTTCCCGAAATAGGTGTAGGTGTATGTGTCATGTTGTACACTAGGTGTAGGTGTATGTGTCATATTTTACACCAGGTGTAGGTGTATGTGTGATGTTGTAGACGAGGTGTAGGTGTATGTGTGATGTTTTAGACTAGGTGTAGGTGTATGTGTTGTGTTTTACACTAGGTGTAGGTGTATGGTTTTGCACACTGGGTGTAGGTGTATGTGTTGTGTTGTACATTAGGTGTAGGTGTATGTGTGGTGTTGTACACCAATTGTAGGTGTATGCGTTATGTTATAGATCATGTCTACGTGTATGTGTGGTGCTGTAGACTGGGTGTATTTGTATGTGTTGTGTTGTACACTTGGTGTAGGTGTATGGTGTTGTACACTAGGTGTAAGTGTATTTGTTGTGGTGTGCATCAGGTGTAGGTGTGTGTTTGATGTTTTACATCAAGTGTAGGTGTATGTGTCGTGTTGTACACCAGGTGTAGGTGTATGTGTCATGTTGTGTTGGTGCCCCGTGATTTGCAAGATTGGAAAAAAATCTGTAGGGAACCACATCAGACTGCTTTGGAGTCCAAGGACCTAGCCTTCGTGGGCTCAAAGAGGGCTCTCTCTATGTTTATATTTAATTTATTTATCTTTATGATTATTTTTTCTGATTTTAGGCTAGTTATGAAGTTCTAGGATTGTTTGTTTTGTTTGATTGATTGATTGATTGTTGTATTAACTGATTGTAGGTTTAATAGATAGACTGTGGGAAGCTTAATCCATTGGGCTATGGAGTCATAAAAGGTTTTAATTGTACATCAACCCTGCAAAGGTTTTCATTGGGAAAGCTAAATATATCAAGTGGATCTTTTTAGTTTAGATGAAATATGAAATGACAGTAAGTTGTGAATTCAGTAAAACTAAAGGGAAATTAAGAATCCTTTAACTATACTTCAACAAGAAAATCCTTTAAGGTAATAGTTTCAAGAGGAACTAAAGAGAAGAACACCCCTGAATTCTTTATCTAAAACTCTACTAAGAAAACCTTTAAGACAACAATCCAGCAATCCTAGAGAGTAGGACACCCCTGAATTCTCTAGCTATTACTTCAGAAAAATAAAACATTCAAGATAATAGTTTGTTGAAATTAAATATAAAGACACCCCTGAATGCTTTAACTTGAATTCAAATAAGGCCTTTAAGATAACTTTCCAGTAATACTAAAGAGCAGGGCACCCCTGAATTCTTTAATCGCTTAATTTACTAAGAAAACCTCAAGGAAACAAGCTAGGTGGAACTAAAGAGCAGGACACCCCCTAAATTCTCTAATCAGACCTTGCAGAAGAAAAGACAAAGATAATAGAAATAGACAGAGTTAACATGCCCAAAAAACATATCTCACTCTGAAATTTATGTTCTTTTATCAGAGAAATTAATGGATAATATGGAAAACCAAGGAGAAACAATGACAAAGAGGGATACCATCACCATTAACATAGCTCAAGAATCTTGTGAACATGGTTGTATTACTGATGTCCAAGACATTTACAATGCTCCAGTGCAACAATCTTTGCAACCCAGAGTCTGATTGAAATCCAGTCTAGCAGCCAACTAACCAATCACCGAACCAACCAACCAATAATAATAATGAATAATACATGAAGTATTTATCTGCAGATGAGGAGGTGACCCTAATCTAGGGTTTCGGGCTATAGTTATTACAAAATAAATATAAGCTTGACCTATGAGACCATGCAAGGCCAAAGGGGAAATATCACTGAATAACTTGTTGTAATAATAACTTTTAACTTAACTATTGAGCTAACTTTAGGATATTTTTGACTTTTTGGCTTTTCATTAATTTTTACAATAACTATTGAGCTGCTAAAAAGATCTCTTACTAAAAACATTAACTGATGTATCTTTTCTTTGTCATTCGAATCTGTCTTCCTTTGCTGATTTGCTTCTGATTTGTCTCTTAACTCGGATTCATATTTTAGACTTTGATTTGTCCTTTAATCTCAAATTTTTCTTCATTTATATCTTCTAACCGTTTTCTCTTTTACTGCCTTCATTGTCACTGTCATTTCTTTCTTTAACCCTGCTCTCTGACTGTCTTATCTTTTATATTTCTGTGATTTTTCTTTAGCTTTGTCTTCTAACCATGCCTTCACTTTTTTCTTCATCCTTTGATTAAACCTTTAATATCCTTTACTTCAATAAATATTTGTTTTTTTTGGAGGAACTGAATGATCCTTGTTTATCATGATTCCCCGTTGCTTCCAATATTTCTTGCGCTCCTGGTCCTTGTGAATTAGGCATTCTAGATATTCTCCTAGAAAACTCTGATTCAAATAATTTTCGGACTCATAAATGTAATTTTGATCATTTCTCTTTATCGATCACCTGCACTATGGACAGATTTCGGATAATGGCATATTTTGGTCTTCTGAGTGTGGTTATGGCCTTACGGGCATTTTGGAATATTGTAGGGGTTTTCATGGCGGACCAAGGCTTATCGCAGATATTTTGGGGCTTCGAAATGTTTGAACAAGGGTCAGTGGTTTTGGGTTTATGGCATGAAGGCAGTTGGAGGTTTTTGCATGGGGAGAGAGCGGTTAGGTGGTATTTTTTGCAGGGGTATGATAGTATAGAGGGAGTGATGTGTTGCGGAAGGGATGGGTGCAAATATCGCCCATTTCGCAAGCCTCAAAGTTTTTTAACCCTCGTGCATTTAGGTTTGCGACGTGGTGCGTGGGCCATTGGATCGGGAGGCATAGATCCAACAGTGGTCGGGGTCGGATGGAGCGTGGGTTAATTAAGAAGGTGGGGTCGGGTTTTGAAATGACGCGGCGGGTTAAATCAAATCGGGACCCAGTGTATATTAAGCGGAGGAACTTAACCGTAAGGTGGGGCCACGGCTACATGAGGGTGGGGAAACGAAGGTTTTAGAGTGTGGGCTTAATAAAAAAGGAGTCGGGGTGTTTTGAATATAGCGGGGTCAATATTTTATGATAAACAGATTTTATTAAAAGGGGAGGCCCGAATAATATTAATTTCAAAAAAAATGTAAAAAATGGTTTTTTACATTGTTTTGAAGGAAAAAGGGGTAATGAGTGAAAAGGAGGGGTTAAATGGGGTTTGAAGAAAATGGGAGTGGGGTTTTGGGTAGGGAAGGGGTAAAAATGAGGGATCAAGGTCAAAACATGGAATCTCAGGGTATGAGGGTAATCTAAATAGGAAAAGTGAGAGATAGTAAATAGGTTAAATGAAAATAATGAAGGCAGTGAGATTTCTAAAAATAATATGATAATCAAGGAATGTTATTTTCAACAGACTATAGAAAATCCATAATTATTTAGTCATACTATAGAATACATGAGACTATCAGTGGATCCATCTTGGGAGGGAAACTCCCTTAGGAGGTGTCAAGAACATTAGATCTCTGGTTTTCGTAGATCAATAGCCTTTTTGTATTTGGCTGATTTTCCATTTTGTAATGCTGATCTGTTGCAACTTTTGTGGCTTTGGCCTTTAGAAATTAAACATCATGCTCCCTGCAAAGTAATTCCACCTACCCATCACCTACTCTAACATTTTTTCTTCATTCTTTGGGTGGATTTAGACTTTCGAAACCCTTGACATCATTTTCTTTTGAAAGAAAAAATATCTATTTCTACCATTATAACTTCCAAAGGCTCAGATTAGACTGATGATCTCTTTCATTCTCTACGCAACTACTTATCTTCCAAGATTAAACATTTTGACAGATTTTGATTCAGTAACTATCAACATGAAATTTAAAGCATGATTGAATCAAGATTAATCAGTTTGATTGTCATGATTTGTGGCATTTTGGACAAACTGCACACAATATTATTTTTCAAAAAGTAAAATAAACTGAGGGATTTGATCTCGGATCTTTCATTCATCATTTATCCCTCACTTTTCTTATTGGTTTAGATTTAGGCTTTGGAACCAATTTATTTTTCTATCTACCTACTGATAAGCCAAGTTTAAACAATTTGGAAAATCTTCATTTTCTAACTTATTAGCAAAAATTCAAAATTTTTATAATCATGATTAGGCTGTATGATTGAACTAGACTTCCTTTTCAAAGTAGTGCCATTTGGACTTGCAAACTTTTAGAAATTTTTAACTTTTGGTATGCATCTTACCTTTTTCTATTATCTGCCCTCTTTTCCTCTTTTCTTTCTCTGCTTTTGTTTCAATTTTTCTAAGTTTTTGTTTAAGCAATGTTATGTACAATTAAGAAACTAAAAACCAAGAAAATTCTCAATTGAAATAATGCTTGTGCATCCTGCCATTGACAGGACCTCCAAATAGTTTTGTTCCATCCATTTCTTGTAAGAAAAATGCATTAATACCTCTTTCAAAATGAATGGTGTATGGACCTTTCCATATATTATTAAATTTTCCATGCTTGCCTTTTTATTCTCTTCTTGAATCCCATTTCAATACTTTTTCTCCTATGTTGAAATAATTTTCCTTGGTCCTTTTGTTGGGGCCCTTGTTTTGAAATCAAACAGTTTTTGAGTTGTGGATAGTACATGGCGGGACGCAACCACGGTAGGCAAAAAGCTATCAAGGTTACGAAGAGGTGAAGAACAGGTAGCAAGGATGTTGTGGGAGCAAGCATAGATGGTAGAAGAATGTGGCAGGAGACAAGCAGTAGAACTCTTGATGAACAGAGAGAAGCAGAAGACAGCTGAGCAAGAAGAAAGGAAGAACTGTCAGTTGTGCTGGCAGCAGAACAAATAAGCAGCCGGCCAACGGAGAAAAGAGGTTGGCACAGGAGGAATTAGAGAACAGGAGCCGTGGAAGAGCTATGTTTGTGTTGTTCTGTTCTATGTATATCTATATCGCTGTGTTCTAATCCATTGGACATTACCTCTTTGTAATCTGTTCGGTTAAAGCTCATGTTAAGGAGCATTGTAATAGTCTGTTGCTGATAAGTGAATTATAATATGATCAGAGTTTTCTATTCCCAATATATGCTGTATTCCATATTTATTAGTATGGTAGTATTTTAAAATTTTATTGATTGTCTTTCTAAATTCCCTTCTAAGGAATATCACCTAGGTAATGTTGTGTTTTATTAAGCTCTGAGATAGTTCGAGTTCATACATATTTAATCTGCTAGACTGATATAAATCTACTCCCAACCTTAGTAAGGTCATGTCACACCTCAAGTGAGACTCTCTGCTCCTTGGAGCAGGGTGGAAATGCCAGCGTGGTGCTAGACTACAACAGAAATCCTTGTTGGCCTCTAATCCGAACCTGGGTCTTGCTTACGAGACCTTTTTTCCTCGCCAACAAATGGTTCCGTTGCTGGGACCTAAAATTTCATTTGGGAGCTACATCATTGTATCTCGAATCTTCGAAAGAGAAATATGAAGCTGGTGGGATAACCACTTAGATTAGTTCATCACTCAGTAAGCTGAGCTAAAACAACAGAGGGAGAAAATGGTCAAAGATCTGGTTCTATTTTCTGAATCCACCAGCAACGTTTACGAGATATTTTGGGGAAATTTCCCAGAAGAACTCTACAACTGGTTGCAAAGGCTCCAGACCAAAGTAACCAAAAGAAATTCTTGGAAATTCAGTCGCAAGTGGGTGCACGGAGATCTGGTGGCTCTTCATTGGTTAAATACCGAGTTGACCCAAGCTGTAGATTATTGGGTGGAACCTACCTTGGATGGATACATAGTGGAGTTTGCAGCAGAGTTTTGCCAGTCCTTTTCAAGGGCAGAGGATACATTCAGATTCGGGTTACGAGGGAAGCTGCTAAAGGAGATTCCATTGTGGATTAAATCCTTGATGGTAGATGAAGGACTAATGGGATTCCAAAAATCTGATATGGAAGCGTAAAAATCCTATGTTGGGGGAAGGGACTGAGGGAGAGATGCTACAAGAATAGTGAAAGAGGGGAGTAGGGGTATGGATGTCGAGACCTCTAACGAGATAAGGGAGCGATGAGCACATCAGAGGGTGTAGATTGTTGAGAAGTGGCGAGAAAGGATGATAAAGGAGTTAAATAGATAGGAAAGTAGTCGAAAGGACAAAGAGGAGGCGCCTCAGATGACGAAGGAAGAGGAAAGTCAAGTGGGTCCCCAGGATATAGGGGGGACCATTAAAGAAGTTCGGCAGGTGTATAGGAACCCAGCCCAGAGGGAGAAAGGAAAGAAGTCTGACGGAGAAAATGTAGACGCGCGCCCCGAGGAGATGTCTGATGTGGAGTTGCACGTTGCAATGGAGAAACTGTTCCAATAAAGGCTGGAATTCATATCTCAAGGTACTCCTATTCCCCAAAGTTCAAGTAGCGCTAGTCCCAACCTTCCCCTAGTGTTTTATCAGCCACTAAATGAAACTTTTGTTAAGTTGCGTGAATTAAGTAAGTTGCATGGTATTCAGTCTCAAGCAGTAATACACACTGGTAGTAGAATTACTAGTGGTATCATCTCACAACCAGGAACCAACGACTTCATTTTAGTAATGCCTACTCAAGTGAACATGGTGGGATCACTTACCCAGTACCTAGAGTTCTTTGAGAGGGGCAATGATGATGTGGAACAACACTCGTACCTCTACGAAGCCATATGGAGGGCACGACAGACACCAGATGCAAGGAAGTTGATAGAATTTCAAACCATTCTTAGGGAGAGAGTTCTACGCTGGTTTATAAAGTGGTCTGAAGCTCATCAAAATCCACCGATGGCAGATGTGAAGAGGGACTTCGTTAAGGATTTCAAATTGCCCCAAATCGACTAGCAGGGTCTGTCAGAAATGTAGGAAATCAAGCAGCGGGAAGGAGAGACTGCTTGGGATTTAATGCGGAGATTCAAAGACATGATTGGAAAACTCAGCTATCTAATCGATCTGAACCATCAGAGGGATTTTTTCATCAAAGCTCTACTACCCTTGACAAGAAATCCATTAACTCAACAGAGGATCGAGACGTTGTAGGACGCACTGGAGCAAGAAATGAAGATAGAAGCCATGGCGAGTTATCCGCAAGAGTTTAAGGGAGGAAGAGCAGTATAGGACCCCTCTATAATGGGGTTGCAACATCAAATAACAAGCTTGACAGAGAAAATCAAGGAAATTCAACCAATTCGGCCAGCAAGACCGAATGTATGGTGCACACATTGTTTAATGGAAGGACATGTGGTAACCAAATGTCCTTGGTTGCAGGGTCAGAATGGGGGGACATCGGCCGCAGGGGCATAAGGGGCTCCACCAATGGGAGGAGTGGCATAGATAAACACCCAAGGAATATATCCACCGCAAAAACAATACACAGGGTTCCCTACACAATAAAGTCTAGCCTCTACTGAATATTCTGAAATATGTAAGAACATGGGTCATCCACCTCGCCTATGCCCTATTTTGAAAAAATATTCCACCATTATGAATAACACATATTGTGAGTTCTGTGCCTCAACAACACACAACATAGAGAAATGTAGAGCTCTTGATGCATTGGCAAAACAATTGGACCGGCCTTCATACTGAGTGAATGAGACTCCCCGAGGAAGAAGAGGAGGCAGGAGAGGAGGCCGAGCAAGGGGTAGAGGTCTAGTAAGATGTTACAACTGCAACCAAGAAGGACACGTAGCTAGAGAATATCCACTTCCTAGGCGACCCTAGTGTTCCCAGTTCCAGGTTAACACGCACGCAACAAAATATTGCCCTGAGCTCATTAAAAGATGGGAGGAAAGAACTAGAAAAAGGGGAACAAATCTAGTAAATGCAGAACCCAGGATAATGGAGACTCAGAAAATGCAGAACGTGGCCATAGTGACATGAGGAGGCAAGATATTGGGGGAATATGCATGTACAATGGACCCGATAAAATTGATCAGGCCAGCATCCCCAAAACTACTGATCAAATCGGAAAGACAGAAGCAATTTTTCTAAGAGGCAGTAGAAACATTTTCCCAACTGGGGGGAAACAAAGGTATTGAGTTACAGAAAACATAAGAAAATAATGAAAACCAAGCCAATTCAATTACTATCATTCAAGAATGGTTCCATCTATTCCTGAAGATTGTTAAAAATGCACCAATGTTGGAGCAACTAAATCAGAACCTAGAAGGAGTGGTGCAAAAGAACACAGGATCAAGGGAATCATACGATGCAACCCAAAAGTATGTACAGAGAGTGAAAAGAAATAAAAGAAGGACAGAAAAAGAGTTTCGAGTAAACACCCACGTTGCGGGTTTCCAAATTAAAGACACCATGCTTGATTTGGGATCCGATGTCAATATTTTACCAAGAAAAACCTGGGAAGCTTTCGGAAAGCCAAGATTAACATACTCACCAATCCAACTTCAGATGGAAAACTAGTACTGCATTGTGCCCATAGGCGGATTGGAGGAAGTTGAAGTTGATATCGCTGGAGTAAAGACATATACGGACTTTGAGGTCATCGACATCATGGGGGATAAATATCCTTATCCTGCATTGTTGGGAATTGACTGGGCCTTTGAAAATTATGCAATAATAGATCTAAAAAAATAATTGATGATCTTTGAGGATGGGGAGGTCAGAGTCACTCAGCCTCTCGACTCATATCAAGGTCCAAGATACACAGAGACTGTAGACAACAGAGAGGATGTTCAGCTGATGGACCATCTTTATCAAATGACCACAGGAAGAAGGGAAGATTACATCAACCCAACAGCAGGTGGCTCTGTAAGTTGGAGAAACATCCAAAGCTTTGAATTAGGCTCAGAAATAGCTTTGGATGATTTGCAGCAAGGAGGTTATGAGACCAATACAAGGAGATGTGCCAATGTCGGAAGAATCAATTGGATAAGGACTGAGGTAAGGGATTACCCAAATTTATCTAATATGAATGATGTAAACATTTTCATAACATAAATAGAAGATAAGTTACCAAAAGGAAATAGGGTACCACTAATGGAAATGGCGTTATAGTCCACATCGGCCTGATGGTGGAGTAACCACTACAAGTCACTGTCGCAATGGGGTAGAGTTGCGCAAGCATTGAAAGCGAGATTTAAGGAAGAGGAAGGACCTCGAGTTGACGAGAAATACCAAGGGGACTCAGACACCAAAAACAATCTGAAGGAATGTGAGGTTCAATGGAGAACTACAGGATATCTAGAAGAGCTATGGGTACCCATATTTATCCACTCTTTGGACTTGATTCCACAGGCCTGGTACCTGATGGAAGAAAAGAAAAGAGGGACCAGCACATGGTGGGAAGTTGCGGATAACTTTACACAATGCTTCTTGTTCGAAGGAAAAATTGAACCAGTCACACAAGATTTGGAGGCTATAAAGAAGGTACTATTCTTCCCATAAATTAAAAAGGAGGATGAGCAGATGCTTTTGAACCTTGGCATCAGACAAAAGGTAGCATGTCAAAAGGTAAAATGCGAAATGGATGATGATAATCTAGAAGATCTCAGGCATCTATATTTTGAAGAGACGGAAGGGGAGAGGGATATCAAAGAAGAGCCAACGACAGAAGGGATTCACCTGCTACCATTAAAAACCAAGAAACTAAATATTGGAATAGAAGATAAGCCAAGACTAGTGACAATTGGAGATTATGGGGATGAACAGAAAACTAAGGAGATATATAGTATGTTGCAAGAATATGAGCACTTGCTCCCTTTATCGGTAGCAGATCTAAAGGGAATAAAAGGGGACATGGGGGAGATGTGGATAATATTGAAGCCTGACGCAAGGTCTGTGAAACATATACCATATCGTCTTAATCCAAGGGTGAAGGAAAAAGTTAAGGCAGAGATCGACAAGATGTTAAAGGCAGGATTAATATTCCCAGTAGAGGAAGCAGAGTGGGTAAGTCCTATAGTTATATAAAATAAAAAGGAGAAGTCTGAGATTTGAGTCTGTGTCAATTACATAATCTTAAACAATGCCTGTATCCATGACCCATTTCCCACTCTGTTTAGTGATGAGGTTCTAGAAAATGTTGCGGGAAATGAGGCGTATTCATTCACTAATGGATTCTCAGGATACCATCAAGTACGAATAGCATAGGAAGATAAGAAAAATACAACATTCACCACCAAATGAGGCTCTTTTTCATATAATGTGATGCCATTCAGATTGAAAAATGCATCTACAGTATTTTCTCGCATCGTGATAGCTGCTTTTAGAGAGTACATCCACAAGTTCTTAGAAGTCTACATCGATGACTGGATATTATATATCTTATTAAAATACCATGCAACGTTATTAAGAATAATGTTTGACAGGTGTAGGCAACTTCAGATCTCGTTGAACCTAAAGAAGTGTATCTTTGCAGTACTGTTTGGAACACTACTAGGACATGTGGTATGTACCCAAGGAGTTTTCATGGACCCAGCCAAAGTAGTAGTGATATTCAACATGGAGGCACCAGAAACAGTAAACCAACTGAGATCACTGTTGGGCCCCACAGGTTACTACTGGCGATTTATCCGAACTATGCGAAGATAACAGCCCCTTTAGAGAAGTTGTTGTGGAATTTTGAGCAATTTCACTGGACAGAGAGTTGCGAAATAGCCATGAATACCTTGAAAGAAAAACTAGCAAGTGTGCCAATATTAGTTCACCCAGACTGGGACAAACAATTTCATGTGCACATCGATGCTTCTAGCATTGCACTTGGAGTAGTCTTGGTGCAACCAAGGGACACTTCAGTTGACCACCCGTTATATTTTGCAAGTCAGAAATTGTCCACAGCAGAACAGAACTACACCACAATAGAGTGGGAGGCATTGGAAATCATGTATTCCCTTCAGAAGATCCGTCAATACCTGTTGGGGGGTACGTTTAAATTTTTCACAGACCACTCAGCTTTGAAATATTTGGTAAACAAACCGGTCTTGGAAGGAAGAATCTGTAGGTGGCTCCTACTCTTCCACGAGTTCACCTTTGAGGTAATCGTAAAGCCCAGAATATTGAACGTAGGGCCTGATGACCTGTCTCGGCTAGAGAATGGATAAAATGGAGGATCTCTAGATGATCAGTTACCAGACGCTGATCTTTTCAGAGTAGAAGCCATCCCAAAATATTTTGACCAAATAGCAACGTCCCTCACGATAGGGCAGTGTCCATAGGAATATACATCAGTCCAAAAAAGACACCTGGTAGTTCGAGCTGCAGAATACTAGCTCATAGCAGGAAACCTATATAAGTTGGGACTAGACCATATTCTTCGGATATGTGTCATGGACCACGAAAGGGAAGTGGTACTATGGGAGTGCCACATCGGGGTTGCAGGAGGACACGTGGGAGAAAAACTGATGGCAAGAAAGGTACTACAAGCATGGTTTTGGTGGCTGACAGTACATATGGATAGCAACGAATTTGTTAAGAAATGTGATATATGTCAGCGGACGGGACGGCCATACCACAGAGATGAACTTCCACTTCATCTAATAAAAGTACTGCAGCCATTTGAAAAATGGGTAGTCAATTTTGTAGGACCAATTACAACAGCTGCAAGACTCTCGCAGGTGAGGTACATAATAACGACGATAGACTATTTGACGATGTGGGTAGAAGCATTGCCAGTAAATAACTGCACGGTAGAGACTGCTTCCAGGTTTATATTTGAAAAAATAATCAGCTGATTCGGTTTTCCAAAGAGCCTGACCAGCAACCAGGGTACACACTTCATCAATGACACCATCAAATCCCTACTAGAAAGCTTCATGATACAACATCATAAAAGTAGTCTGTATCACCCGCAAGCTAATGGTACGGTAGAAGCATTCAAAAAAATACTGGAGAAAGGCCTAACAAAAATATGCAATGTGCAACGGGATGACTGGGATGAGCAGATACTAGCAACTTTATGGGCATACCGAACAATGGTAAAGCGACTAAACAACCAAACACCATTCCAGCTATTATATGGGAGAGAAGTAGTAGTGCCAACAAAATTCATCATACCCAGCCTCCTAGTCACAACGTCACTCCAACTATCAGAAGAGGACTCGCTAATGGAACGACTGCAGGAATTACAAGGCCTCGAGGAAGAATGATTTTTGGCAGAATTTCACCAAACGGTACAGAAGGATAGTCAAAAATCTTGGCATGACCGGCACATAAAGCGCAAGACTTTTCAATTCGGAGGAAAATTTCTACTCTATGACAGTAAGTACCAGAAGTTTCCAAGGAAACTGCGGATGCATTGGCTAGGGCCATTTTACGTGATAGAAATCAAAGATTCAAGAGCAGTTTGGTTAGCACAACTGGACGGCCAAGTTCTACAAGGATGGGTGAACGGCGCACGACTGATGCCCTATCAAGAGTAAGTCACTCATTTCCAATTCCAATAACTCTCGCAACCGAGAGGAGTTAATAGGGTAGAATAGTATCAATAACTCTCTTGCACCCGAGAAGAGCATAGATAGGATTTCCACTTTAGCAAAAGCAGAAATAGGTACCGTTGTGTTTTGGAGACCGCAACGCAACCAATTGTGGTCGGGGAAGGGTAGTGTCCAACGTGTCATCCATGTCAGGTAGAAAAGCATGTCGAACATCGGCCCATCATCATTATGCATAGTACCCGTGTTAGTCTGTAAGATTACCAAGATTTGGAAATAATTTCCATAATTAGCATCACCCATACCATAATAAATTTTCCATAATAAGTCATAACCACCAACCGTCGCATCTGCCCAAATCCTGAATCCATAGCCAGCATTGTCAGAACCCACCTCAGTCAGTAACTAATCACACGATTGTAGCCACAGATGAGGCCAGGGGGAAATTGATTAGTTATGGGGTCTCATCAACCTCACCCGTGCCGGTTAATTACATAACCCGCATACAAACAAGTACGAGAATGTCGGAAAAATCCGAGTTAGAACCAGAAACATCCAAGGGAGAAAGAGAAGGAGAACCAAAAGAAGAGTAGAGAAGGCACACAGAAGAAGGAATTCAAGAGAAAAGAGAAGGAGTTGTTCTACAGGTGTATCAGAGAAGAGCCATAATGACAAGAGCAACACCAGTAGTTGTAGAGAAAGAGCTCAATAACAGAGTTAAAAAGATGGAATCGTTAGTGGGGAAATATGACAGTGCCTCATTGATCAACACCAACCTCACGGACTCTTTCGAGTTTCCAGCAACAAAGAGACAAGTATATATGGATAATTATGCCACAGGAGTAGGGCAGCAAGCGACGAGATTCCTACTAGAGTTCCGGGGCATTCAACAGTCTACCATACTAAACTTAAGAGATCTCGTAGTGTTCGGTCTTACAGGCGATGCAATGTTGTGCACCAAGTTCTTGTTAAGCCGAATTCATAATGGTTCGTTATGGCTAGGGAAAGAAATCACAATTCATTCGGAGGACATCCACAGGTCAACTGGACTGTCAATGGAAGGGAGGGATCTCTCAGCAGCATTCCAGACTATATCCAAGAGGGCGAAGAAGACTGGAGATAACGATTACTACACAAAGTACGACACTAAGAGGGGGGGAAGGAGCCAAAATTGACTTTATCAACAAGCCATAGGTCAAGTTCATCTGTTACTTAATTGCAAGTAAAACGATGAGGCACTATACAAAAGGATAATGCATGCTGGATACGATTTCGATTGCGGAGCATTGTGTCCAGGGGGGAACAACTGAACTGGTGCTCATTTTTGCTGAACGATTTGTTCGAAGCTTGCGAGGAAAACTACAAGAGGGAAACTAGATTCATCTACGGATATCTAATTATGTCACTAGAAATGTGGAAATGGATGTTTCCAGGCATTCGAGTACCTGTGGAGATAGCAACACGAGAACCATTGGCAATGAATTTCATGCCTTGGAAGGTATCTGGGGATCCTAGCATGAAGGAGGTAAATACAGAAGCTTTCAGGATATGGTATAGCTAAATGGTTGATGTCATGATGAGTCAACAAAGAGTCCCAAGGAGTCTGGTGGATGGTTATAGCGTGCAGATATGGTTTGGAGTTACCCACAAGCAAACCTTTATCAGGCCAACATGCGTACCAGAGTCTACTTTCAAAATCAGGCCATTAAAGTTACAAATTGTTGAAACAGCCTTCCACACAGAAGTCTGTTCATGGCCAAGAGTAGCAATGGAGGTTAGAATCTGAGACTACACCTATATCTTCGATGGGATGCTGCCAAACCCACTGCCAGGAGAGACTTCAGAGCAAACGGTGACTAGGATGGCACAGTTGCAGCTATCCCCGATCATTGAGCAGTTAAACACAAAGGTACAGAATTTTAATAAAGTATTTCAAGTGTTAACAAGTGATTCCACTGCATTTCCTTCATTTTCAAAGTTTCAGGCATATCACTCCAGACCATCTTCTGCCATGGCCTCCTTAATAGCACCAATACCCAACATTCTGTTTAGCTCACCGGCCCCAGCGATTACAGTGCTAGTCCGAAAGAATAAAGCTGGGAAACCCCCAGTAGCGGCACCAAAAAAAAATAAGGCCAAGATTGCAGTATCTAGTACAATGGTTGATCTCACCAGGGATGATCAGCCGCGACCTTTGAGTATAGGAGTACCGATCAGGGAAGAGCCTGTTGTGGAGCCCCAGGTGACCAAGGGGCTACCACCCTTCAACCCCCTGGATTTCTTAAATATTCATATATCTCCACCTCACATTCACCAAACATTGACCCCTGCCTCATCCACCATTTAGGAACCACCCATTACCACGCCCTCCACTTCATCAGCCACCATATCAGACCCAATCGTTAGAGGAAGACCAAATGAGGACCTCGAGGTGGAAGTTAACTCGGGTACATTAGAAATACCCCTCGTTAGCCAAACCTTGGTTCAACATGCTACGTTCACAGAGCTTTTAAATCAGATAGAACATTCTATGGAAGAAGCATATGCTTTGCTCCCCGAGCAGAATCCACTCTAGCAGGCTAATCTGATAGCCCAAGATATCCCGCCCTATCTAAAAATGGCCGACTCTAGTAACCTTCTGCCGCAACAAACACCACCATCATCACTGCAGGCACAATCAGCAAAATCTATCGCCAGCGGACAACCACTTCAAGCACGATGACCAGATCAAGGAAACTTTTATGCTGAGAAAATAGAGACATGGGGAACAACCTAACTTTACCATTTAATTCATAGATCAGCGTAGCAAGCAGAAGGGCTTCACTTGGAGCTCTAGCAAAGATGCGAATAGCAGCAATTACAAATCATCACGCTTACTGAAGAGCATGAACAACTGAGGACAGAAAAGGGTAATCTACAAGGACAACTAGAGACAGTGACAATAATATTACGGGACGTTTGGCCCACAGTAACGGCCAACAACAACCGAATACCAGAAGGGATAAAGGACAATGATACAGTCGAATGAGCGGTCCACATCACGGTGGTATGTTTGAACCTCCATCAGGAAAATGAGGAACTCCGAGCAGCATTGGCAGCTCGGCCCGTGTTTCGAGACCCAGCAGTTGTATACACAGAGAAGATATCCGAGAGACAGAGCCAGGTGACAAAAATGCAGGAAGTTCTGAGTACTGCAACCAATGAAGCATACGACCTACTGAAGGTTCTACAGGAATGTTCGACCTCGCTCACATTGAAGTCTCAACTGGTTTCATTATAGCTGTTAACCATTTTTTTGGTCATCTAACCTATTATTATTAGATGAACCCATGTACACCATGTAAGACCAATTTTCCTAAGTAAAATTGCTTTCACCATATAAAATAACTTATTTGGTCATATTTAACCCAAAACAAGGAAATTAATTAAATAAATCCTTATTTATTTAATTATTTCCTAAGAACAAGTTATTTAAATCATTATTTAAATAATCTTCTTAGTTAAATTTGACTAAATCATACATAAATAATTAAATAAACCATTATTTATTTAATCATATTCCCATCATTCCCCTAAAAAGATAAATAAATCATTTATTTATTTATTATTTATAAATAAAGGAATTGACCCAAGTCAAGAATCCTTTTCCCTCCAACAAATATAATAAAATATTCCTAAAAGGTGCTTCTAGAATTCAATTAATAATATTTTATTCATGCACCGAGTTCTAGACCGCCCCAATATTTTGTTTTAAATAGGGGGGTTTTCCCCATTCATTAACCACCTTCATTGAATTAGATCACTCTAGATCTTCTCTTGGTCACCATTTCCCATTTTGCTTTGTGAACTCCCATTGAGTTCTATGTTTGCTTTTCCACATCCATAAGAGAGAGAAATGTTAGATCTGAAACACTGAGGACTTCCAAGAACCCATCCCACTAAGGAGAACTGGAAAACACCTTTCTTGTTTTCCTCTCAGGTGCCCCATTCTTTAATATAATATAAAATTCTTTCATATACATTCTTCTTGTCTTGTTCATTGGATCTATGGACCTATGTTATTTTTTATCTGCTTAATATCTTTTGTGCTTAGATATGAATTTGTGCAGCAATCTTAAAGGTATTTTGCATCCATAATCGATGTTAGGGCTATTTTTTATGTGTAGCTAAAGTGATCTTTTACGATGAAAGATTCGTACTAACAATTGGTGACTCCACACGGGTTTTCTTTTGCGATCACTGTCGTTTTATCTATTCCTACATATCCAGCTCTTTCATACCCTAGGGTTTCTCTTCCATTTTTTTTTCCCTATTTTTATGGTGATTTTCACCCCTAAAACCATTTAAACAGTCAAATTTTTAACTTCCATGTGTTTCTGGCCTTATTGCGCAGGTGACAGACATCAGCCGCAGCTGAGACGACAAAAGTTTTCTGAAATCTACCGCCGAGACAGCCGGATCTGCAGGTCGCACTTATTGGCCCAAAAAGTGCGACCTGAGCCTCAAGACGCACTTTTCCGCCCCAAACCTATGACCTAGACTGCAAACAGGTCAGAACCTGCGACCTGCACTTTTTCTGCAAATTTTTCAGCACTTTTTCTGGGTTTGTCTAAAGCTTCTGTCAGGGTTTTCCAGCCTCTGTCTCTGCCCATTTGGACTTGTTTCTGATCTTCTTCGCTCACCTAAGAGGGAATCTTTCCCCTTAGGGCTCTAGTACCCTCCACTTTTTGTGGACGAGTCTTCACTGTTTCAGACGTCTGAATTTCCAGAGTTTCAACCCTCTTTTTCTCAGATATGATACCTCCTTTTTAGATCCCTTTAGATCAGCTCTTCTCCCTCTCAAAACCACCTCATTTTTTTTTGTTTGGGTTCATTTCTAAGGCCACTGCGTTGTCTCTCCGATTTTTAAGCTGATATCCTCCTTTTTAACAGCAACCTTGCCTCTTCCTCTTTGATGTTCTCTGCATCACTTTTCAGCAGATTCACCCTTTGGATCCCAGTCCCTCCGGACCTTAGATCTATTGGCCTTTTTTAGCGTGCTTTGCCTGGTTTTTTCCCTCTTGTAGACTAGTTTTGAGAGACCCGCCCTTTTTGGGTTAGATATATACATTATTAGTTGTTAATTTTCTGTTTTTTCAGTCTTATTTACTGCAAATTTTTTTTCCATTACGTAACACACTTTTTCTTTTACTCTCAAAACGTTTGGGTTTAAACAACTAAAATTAACGCACGCCACACACTGACCCTAAGTGAAGAAGCGCCTAGTTAACACCGCCTGGAAAAGACTTTAAAATCAATTGTCAATGCACCTTTCTACCCTTGACCTCACTTGATTTTGTCCCTTTCTGCCCTTGTCGGTTTTCTTCTTCCCGTCATCATTGCGCCCCCAAGGTGCCTTTCCCGGAGACTTCTTGGACTTCACCCTCAGTTTCCACTTGGTCGACTTCCTCCTTCCCATCGTCATCGAGTAAGTCCTCCCCCGAGTCCACACTCTGACTCTTCTCCCCCTAGTTCTGGTTCTTCCCCTATCACTTTCACCATGTCTACTTCAGGGCCTACTACTAGCAGCAACCCCAGTACTACTGCAGGGTCTGTTTCTAGTGGAATCACTGCGGGACCTACCTCGACTACCCCATTTCTCCCTTATATGGCCGGACTTAGTCTCCCCGACTTCAATCAGCTAATTAATGATCCTATTTGCCACGATGTTAGTTGGCCTGCTATACCAACCAAGCTCCCCTCCGATATTCCCAAGTTCGAAGGCCTTGCTAGTGAGGATCCCTCCAACCATATCCGATCCTTCCATATGTGGTGTTCCTCCAATTCCATTACTGACGACTCCATTCATATTCGATTGTTCCAACGCACGCTTACAGGCGAAGCTTCTAAATGGTATGTTGAATAGGCCACCTCGTCCCATACCACTTTTGCGACTATTGCCCAAGCCTTCCTATCTTATTTCCAGCTCCCTCTTCGATACGACACTGGTACCGAGCTTTTAACCTCCTTCCACCAATCCTCTTCAACCCGCCTTTCCGCTCATGTCCAGGAATGGCGGCGTGGAAGAAGCTTATGTCGAGCTCCTCCTTTTAAAGATCGGGTTTATATGGACTGGTTCCTTCGCTCTCTCTTACCTCCCATTGGAAAAGATTTCTCCTCCCATTTCCCTCAAACTGAAGAAGCCGCCCTCCAAATAGCCTTGAAATATGACCTCATTTATGCTCAATCTGGTTATGTTTATACCGTCCTTCTTGACCTCCCCAAGCCCGGCGGCACTAACGCCCCGGGGGCATCTCACTCTGCCTACAGTATCATTGGAGCCCTGTCACATACCTCTGCCCAACCTCCTCCGGGCCATGGTTTTCCCTCAGGGGCCAGCCCCCCCGACACTTTTCCCCCTCCCAGTACAATGTATTCAGGCTACGTCCTGCCTCCTCCTTTTGCCCACCCTCCTACTTACCTTACTGCTGCCCAACCTACCCCTTACCCGTATTCGCAACTTGGTGTCCCAACTCCTCCAGCTTTTGGACCTCCCACCCCCTTGCCTTTTCCACCCCCGCAACTGCACTTACTACCCCCTTCAGGGCAAGTATTAGCACAGCATGGGGCACCTAATTTTCCTCCTTCTCAAAGAAGGAGAAGGGGCAATCAATCTGCTCCTAGTAATCGTGGATCCAATCCTTCCAATATTGACTCTACCACTGCCAACCAGCCATAGGACCCTCAGCCTAAGCCGGCCAAGCCGCTTCGCACCAGTAAGCCCTGTTATTTTTGCGGTGTGTATGGTAACTACACTCAAGACTTTCCGTTATTACCACAAATGCGTCAGATGTGGGATTCTCAGGCCACCGTACAGGGACAACATCCCCCCCATACCACCCCTCCCACCCCCATTACTTCTCCACCTTTTGTGCTTACCGATCCTTTCCTGCAACAAGGATTCGTGACCACTCAACTACCTCACGCCCCGGTAACCACTCAACCTTCCTCTTCTGGTTCCTCTGATTACCAGATTCTCATGATGGCCTCCGACCCACCCCTCAACGTCGACCTCAACCTTTAAACTCAGTCCCGTCAATATTCCACACCTCCTGTTCCATCTGTCTCCGAGTCTCCATCGTTAGGTTCTACAGAGCCTCTATCGACACCCAATGGTCCCTTGCAACTCCCTCCGCCCCAAGCCGAGGTCCATCCCAAGACTCCTAAGGGCCCATTACACCGAAATTCTGCCTCCGGTCGGGCTGCCCATTCGTACAGCATAGTAGCTGATCTGGCCCAATCTCTTGCTGCCATTTCCACATTGGAACTCCTCCAGTCGTGTCCTTCTCAAAAGAGGGCTCTACTATCTACCGTGGGCGCTGTAGATCCTTCTGATGACCAATTGATTTTTTTCGACGCCCGTCAGTTAGACCATCCCCCTCTCCCTCCTTCGGTTTCTTTCCAAATCCCAGTCAAAATCCGCAACGCCAATGTTGCTAGGTGTATTATTGATGAGGGGGAATCTACCTGTGTAATGTTCACTTTGGTTTGGAAACAACTAGGCTCCCCTGAACTAGCCCCTTCCACCATCACCCTTCGTGCATGGGACGGCCATGCCTCCTAGCCCATTGGCCTCTTCCGTAATTGTCCTATCACCCTTGTCGGTAAGATTGTCTGTGTCAACGTTGAAGTTATCTATGCCCCTCTTGACTACAACATCCTTTTGGGGCGTAGTTACACCTATGCGATGTCTGCCATCCCATCCGCCGTCCACCGCAAGATGTTCTTCCCTCATAATGGTAAGATCGTCACCATTGACCAGTTGAATTACCACGAACCAAACTCTCAGACCTCCCCTGCGTCCACCATCTCTACTATCACCAACAAGAAATATGTTGATTCTTTGACCAGTGTCTCCCCCGGCGTCTACAAAGACTCCTCCTTGCTCAGAACCTTTTTCGACTCCCCTCCCGTCTCTGATCCTAACTTCGCGAACGTTTGCATGATGCAATCATAATGGGCTAACCTTACCACGCCCACTTTGGATAGTCAACAACCTCAACCTCAACCAGCTCCTAGCCCTTCGCCCCCGTTAGCCACCCTTCTTCCTTCTGAATCTTCTTCTACCGCCACTCCTCATGGGTCGACTTCACCTGAAATCAACCCCCTTGGCACCATTCCTCCTGGCCATTTCCATGCTGGACAGATCCCTTTCCTCTCTCCCCCTCCCGGCGCTTATTCGGTCCCTAACTTGGCCACCCTATCCCTCCCCAACTTGACCTTAGGTATACCCGTATGGTATCTTGACCCTCCCGCCATCCCTCCGCCAGGTCAACCTAAACCGTATCTTACTTTGACCCCGGTTCAGCCGATTCCCACCACTTCTCTTGCTACGCTGGTACCTTAGTCACCTCAACCAGCACCGCATCCTGTTGCCACCACTTCGGGTAAACATAGCACAACACGCAGGGGGACATCTGTTGAGAAAAATACTGAGAGGGGGGGTGAATCAGTATTTAGACAATCAAACTTTTACTTTTTCCTTTCTAAAAACCCATACGCTACTTTACTGAAGGCAACTAGCGTATATACGCGGAAATCCTTTACAGAACTCGCGTATGTCCAGAGAACTAATTATATGTTTGAATCTTAACTCAGATCATTTCATTATTCATTCATTAGATATTTCAGAAACAGTAAACAGGTGCAGACAGAACAGAATAATCACATGTACACATGAGAACACCGAGTTTTTTAGGTGGAAACTGGTCGGGAAAACCACATTCATCGTCGTATTCAATAGCCAAAATCTGTGTGCTTCTTTAATCATGTGCGGTGCAGACTCAAGCCGGCATGCGAACTTCCCCCCCCGCGGCTAACCTTCCTCTTGTTTACCGACCCTGTCACGGAAGGGGCTCGCTTGCTCCTGGGCCCCACCCTCTACGGAAGGAACGCCGACCCCCAGGCTGGAGTTGCCGGCCCACTCTCTGGAAGGGAGCTACAACCCCCTGACTGAAGGCTTTGACCCTCAGCACCACTGCAGACCACGTTTCATCAATTTTCAAACTGGATCAAGCAGCTTCAACACAACCCTTCACTTATCAACAATCATACCTTGCTCATTGCTTCAAACAGAACAATGAGACCACTGTAACCAGAATATCAGATATAACCCAGACTTCAGAATAGATATGCAGAAACACATTCAACCTTCAGCAACCATTAGATCAGAAATCATACATGCTTTTATTTAATCAAACCCGCGTATATGCGCGCTTTACAGAAGACGAACCCGCGTATACTTCAGTGCATTTTCCAAGAAAAAACCCTAACTGCGCATACGCGCTTTTCCTTCCACAGACCCGCGTATACACGCACTTTTCATGAAACGAACCTACGTATAGATCTATAAAAGATAAACTTTGCAGTACAGACCAGATCTATGAACTTACCCAGATTTCTTCAATATTTTCAATAAGATTGCGCCAGGTCTTCTTCACTTCTTTTCAGATCATCCTTGACATTCACCATTTCTAGATCTAGAGATCTTGAGCCTTCATCATGTTCATAGGTGCATCATAGATTCAGATCTATCAATTAGGAACAGGGTTCAACCATACAGATATACTTTAGAGTGAAGTATTCATCAAAGCCCAGACACATGCACACACTTGCACAATGAATTTATTCTCCTTATATAAGGTTACCCTTTATCAATACCATGAGTCAAAACCACATAACTTCCAATGGTATTCCTGGAAGGAATCACATAGGCAAACCATCATTCATTGCCTTGGGTCAAACCAAGTAGAACACACAGTAATTACAAATTTAAGTGCTTTTCCCATGCGTGACTTAGCCAGTTATTTCTATATTATAGCTGCCCGTCTGAACAAATCATGTGCTCTCTTTGAGACTATATTTCATCATAACATCATGAGCTTTACAACGTGACAAACTTCATTGCATACTGTACTTGTTCTTAGATACATGGTTGCATGTTTAACAAGTTCATCCAGGACATGCATAGAGGACAACTGTGGTAGGTTGCATATTCTTTGTCGTGGGTTACCATCAGGACAACCTCACCGTATATTACCAGAATCACCCTTTGGACTTGATGGCAACCATGATGGTGTTTGATCACCACATCAGATAGGTACATTAAGCATAATGATATTCTCCCCCTATTCAAACACCATGTCACATGTCAACACTCTGCATCATATTGCCAACAATCTCCCCCTTTGGACTTGATGGCAACCATGATGGTGTTTGATGACCACATCAAATAGGTACATTAAGCATAATGATATTCTCCCCCTATTCAAACACCATGTCACATGTCATTCTCCCCCTTTGTCATCAAGGGCAAAGGGCGGACCAAAACCAATCACAAGGTTTTTCTCCTTATGTAGAAAGAAGTGTTTTGCAGATCTGAAGTGCACTGAAGTTACCATGCTCCCCCTGAGTTCAAGCTGAATCTTCAAACATATTTTACAATGAAGTACACGACTCTATGACCTTCCTATCACCAAGGACTCAAACTTACATCACAGATCCAACTAAGTGGATTTACATATTTTGACTCAACTACCCAACCAAGTGGGTTTACAGATTTGAACAAGTCCTTACATGACTGAATATTACAAATTTACATCATGGGTTTCAACATGCCCTTTTTCAACCAATTACAAAAATGACCTTTTGTAACAAAAACCAAGAATATCTCAAGAAAGAGATGATATTTCAGAATCATCATACTGCCAACAATGCATTATACTCAGCAAGGCTAATGCTCCCCCTGAAATAGTGCATCCAAGTCTCCTTTCTATATGACCAAGGCTCCTCCTTAGCTTGTGCAACCTGAACACTTTCAATCAGAAAGTCATCAAGGAATCTTTACCCAATAATAGAAAATGAAACAGATATATAAAAACTGGAACACCACCAGAGACATCAAACAGCACCAGAGATACCAAACAGTACTGAGAAATGCTGACCCCAATCAAAAATTGTCAGCAACCAACCATACGCGGCTTTCTATATATAAACTCGCGTATATACACGACTGGCTTTAAAGAAACCCGCGTATCCAATTTAATCTTCTGAATTTAATCATATTTGATCTTCTGAGAGGCAGAGACAACACCCAGCTTTTGTCTGAGATATTCGAATGCTTCCCTGGGCAGAGGTTTGGTAAAAATATCAGCAACTTGTTCTTTGGAGGGAATATACTCCAACTTCACCTTTTGTTCAAGCACTTGTTCACGTAAGAAGTGATACTTGATGGGGATGTGCTTGGTCTTTGAATGCATAACAGGATTCTTTGAGATACTGATGGCACTTGTATTATCACACATAATGGAGATAGGAGAAGTACATTTGATTTGAAAATCTTGTAAGGTTTGCATCATCCAAAGGAGTTGAGTGCAACAAGATGCGGCAGCCACATATTCTGCTTCTGCTGTAGATAAGGCAATAGAATTTTGCTTCTTGCTGAACCAAGATACTAACCGAGGTCCCATATAGAATGCACCACCACTAGTGCTTTTCCGATCATCAACACTTCCAGCCCAATCTGCATCGGTGTAAGCATGAAGAGTAAGATCAGCATTCTTTGGATACCATAGACCAAAGTCTTGAGTTCCTTGTAGATATTTGAAAATTCTTTTCACAGCCTGAAGGTGAGACTCTTTTGGATTAGCTTGGAATCGTCCAACAATCCCATTTTGTGTAATATGCTGATGCAGTCAGTGAGATACATAAGACTTCCTATCATAGATCTATATTCTGGTTGATTCACCGTGGGAGAATCATCATGAGAACTGAGATTACATCCGGTTACCATTGGTGTACTTACAGGTTTGCACTCTTCCATCCCATACTTCTTCAAAATTTGCTTAAGGTATTTTTCTTGAGATAAGAATATACCTTCTGTAGTTTGATGCACTTGTAAGCCAAGAAAGAATGTTAGTTCCCCAAGTAAAGACATTTCAAATTCTTGTTGCATGACAGAAGCAAATTTCTGACTCATAGATTCTTCATTACTTCCAAAAATGATATCATCAACATATACAACCACAATAAATAGTTTATCATTTTCAATTTTTGTGTATAAGTTACTATCAGCAGACCCCTTTGAAAATCCTTGTTGATGAAGATATTTGTCAAGACGATAGTACCATGCCCTTGGGGCTTGTTTGAGACCATATAGAGCCTTTTTAAGTCTACAAACAAGATTTTCATCATTTCCCAAAATGAATCCTTCTGGTTGTTCTATATAAACTTCTTCTTCTAGATCACCATTGAGGAATGCAAATTTGACATCCATTTGATAAACTTTGATTTGTTGAAAACTTGAAAAAGCAAGAAACATTCTTATGGCTTCAAGTCTAGCTACAGGAGAAAAAGTTTCTTCAAATTCTATACCTTCTTGTTGAGTATACCCTTTGCAAACCAGTCTAGCTTTATTTCTTATAACGTCCCCATTCTCATTTAGCTTGTTCTTGAATATCCATTTGGTTCCAATGACATTTGTATCATGTGGTCTTGGTACCAATTCCCAAGTGTGATTCTTTTCAATTTGATCAATTTCTTCATTCATGGCCTGAATCCAACATTCATCTTTGCTAGCTTGATTGACATTGTGTGGTTCAATCGTGGATAGAAATTCCAGATAGCTAGGAGATCCCACAAGAGTCCTCCTTGTTTGTACACCTGATTCCTTGTCTCCCAAAATTTGAGATTCGGGATGATTCTTTTGAACATATCTGGATGGAGCCTTTCTAGATAAATCATCTTCAGGTTCTTCATTGGATCCAATGTCTATATCATTTCTATTTGATGTAGAAGGACAAAAGTCACCATCATCTTCTTCTGTTGTTTGTCTTTCTTCTTTAGGGACTGCATGAGACTCATCAATAACAACATCAATACATTCAACAATCTTTCGAAGCCTTTTATTGCAACATTTGTATGCCCTGCTTGTAGATGAGTAACCAAGAAGTATTCCTTAACCAAGAAGTATTCCTTCATCTGATCTAGCTTCAAACTTGCCAAGCTTTTCATCATTATTTTTGATAAAGCATTTACTTCCAAAAACTCTAAAATGTTTCACAGAGGGAGAATTACCATACCAGAGTTCATATGGAGTTTTGTCACTATTTACCGAACATGTGCCTTGTTAAGAATATTTGCTACTGTGTGAGCTGCTTCTCCCCAAAAAATATCAGGTGTTCCAGAATCATCAAGCATAGCTCTAGCCATTTGTTGAATTGTTCTATTCATTCTTTCTGCTACGCCATTTTGTTGTGGAGTGCCTGCTACAGAAAATTGTCTTTTTATGCCATGTTGTTCACAAAATTCAAAAAATTCATTTGATGTATATTCTCCTCCTCGATCAGATCTAAGACACTTGATTTTTAGATCTAATTCATTTTCAACCAGCGCTTTGAAGATCTGAAATTTTTCAAATGCTTCATCTTTGTGTTTGATCAACCCAATCCAACACATTCTAGAGAAATCATCAATGAATAAGATATAGTATTCTTCACCACATGGTGAATTTTTCCTCATAGGTCCACAAATGTCAGTATGAATGAGTTCAAGAGGTTTACTTGACGATCCTTCCTTGGCATTGAATTGCACTCTGGTTTGCTTACCAAATTGACAGGATTTGCATATGATACTTTCAGGTAGAGAAATCTTGGGAAGACCACGAACAGCATTAAGTTTGCTTGATTTGTTGATTTGAGAGAAGCTTAGATGCCCCAACCTTCTATGCCATAGCCAGTTTTCTGAAGATTTACTCAAGTAACATTGTTCTTTGCAATTCTTCAATACATACAGGTTTCTTGGAGTTCTTTTTCCTTTTATAATTGTTTTACCTGTATCAAGATCACGAACCACACATTCTTTTGAACTAAAGACAACTTCAGTTCCTTGATCACACATTTGACTTACACTTAACAGATTATGCCTTAAACCATCCACATACATGACATCATTAGCCTTCACCTTTTCTTTTAGAAACACAGACCCTTTTCCTTTAATTACAGCAGGAGTATCATTTCCAAAAGTAACTTTATTTTCCTTTTCTAGAGCACTATATGCACGAAGTTTGTGTTTATCACCTGTCATGTGTCTCGAGCATCCACTATCAATGTACCATTTATTTTCTTCACCTTCCGCAAATAACGCTATGCCACAATTTTCAACCTGTGATTCCTTCTTTTTCCATATTTTGGATTTTGAAGGAAGATGCTCTTTTGGCTGAACCTTACTCCTACATTATGATTCTTCATGCCCATAGTTATTTCAATAAGCACATTCAACTTCATTTAGAAGAGGAGAAAATTTGTTATAGGTATTCTTCTTTGTTTCAATATCAACCCTTTTCTTTCTTGCTTCTCTTTTCATGATGGTTTTATATGCAACACATTGAGCAGCTTTATGGCCAAAATTGTGACATGAGAAACATTGTCCATTGAAGAAGAAATTTCTACGATCTTGAAATCTTCTACTTGAATTTACCTGTTGATTGGGGCTTCTTTGAAATTTATTCCTGTTAGTGTTCCTTGCATTAAGATGGTCATGCTTTACCTGTAAAGATTCTTTATTCCCTTGCTGAGTGGCAGAATTTTATAAACCAACTGTAGCTGCTTTTAGATAATTTGGTGCTGAAGCTTGAGAAGACTCTCCAATGTATCCAAGACCTGTCTTTATAAGAGGAGAACGTTGTACTTTAATAATCTCATCTAAGGTTTCAGAACCTTTAGCAAATCCGAAATTCAGAGTCTTTTCTTTCTCAAATTCTTTTCTTACACTTACCACTTCACATTCTAATTTCTCATTGTGTTTCTTTACCTCTTCAACCTGCTTTTCCAGAGTCTCGATGGTTATTTTCCTTTCTTCTAAGAGAATTTTATATTCTTCTAAGAGAATTTTGCTTTGTTCTAAGCATATTTTGAGTTGATTGTTCTCTTCAAAAAAATCATTGTCTTCTAGAGCATCCACAAAAGTATCATTTTCTTCTTTAGATTCAAAAGCCATGAGAAGTCTAAGATCTTGTTCACATTCTTCCTCACTATCAAATACCCCATCACTGTCATCATGAGTATAGTAACTTCTTCTAGTGCTAGACCGGTTCTTATTTCTAGCTACTTCCTTTCCTTTTGCAGGTGTTTCTTTGTGAGGACACTTAGCAGCATAATGACCAACTCTTCCAAAATTAAAACATTTGAAAGGAAGCTTACCTCTAAACCGTCCTGTACCAAGTTGAAGTTTCTTTACAAAATTTGCCTCATCTTCTTCCGAAATATATCCTGATCCTTCTGCTTCTTGTACTTCTTTCCCTTTTGTAGAAGCTCTAAAGACAGCTTCTTTGACTTCAGATGTTCCTCCTCTTCTCATTTCATATGCAGTCAGTATGCCATGAAGTTGCACCACAGTAAGATTTTGAAGATCTTGTTTTTCTTCAAGAGCAGAGACTTTTGACTCAAATTTTTCCATTAGCGATCTCAAAATTTTCTCAACCAAAGTAGTTTTGGTTATTGTTTCTCCCAGATTTTTCATACGATTTACAACATCATCAAGACGTAAAAAGAAATTGGCAATACTCTCATCACTATGCATCTTTAAATTTTCATATTCAATTCTGAGAGTTTGGAGTTTTGCACTTTTTACCTTTGCATCACCTTCATAACTCAGAATGATTTTGTCCCATATTTATTTTTCTGTATTCAGCTGCATGACTTTGACAAATTATGATTCTGTTAGACTTCCTATTATAGCATTGACCACTTTTTCATTTGATTCATAATTCTTCCTTTCAGTTGGATCTGTTGGAGTAGCAGCTGGATATTGATATCCTTGTTCAACAATGGCCCATACATCTGCTCCCATAGACTGAAGAAAGGATATCATCCTCATTTTCCAGAAGATTAAATTGCTTCCATTGAAGAGCGGAGGCTTGATAGATGATGTTCCTTCTTGATGGCTCATCTTGCTTGATCTTCCTTCTAGCGGCTAAGCTTTTTCAGAAGGACCTGCTCTGATACCAATTGTTGGGAAAAATACTGAGAGGGGGGGGTGAATCAGTATTTAGACAATCAAACTTTTACTTTTTCCTTTCTAAAAACCCATACGCTACTTTACTGAAGGCAACTAGCATATATACGAGGAAATCCTTTACAGAACTCGCGTATGTCCAGAGAACTAATTATATGTTTTAATCTTAACTCAGATCATTTCATTATTCATTCATTAGATATTTTAGAAACAGTAAACAGGTGCAGATAGAACAGAATATTCATCACACATATGCAACACACATGAACACCAGGATTTTTAGGTGGAAACCCAATTCCGGAGAAAACCATCGCTGCCGTCGTTTCAGCCTTCAAAATCTATTATTAAGAAAACTTATTACAATCATGTATTGGTGCAGACTCAAAACAGCATGCAGGAACCCATCTGCAGAAGGCTACAACCTTCTCTCATTTACCAGCCTATCCTGGAAGGGAGCTGCAACCCCCTGCTCTCGTTTACCATCCTCTCCTGGAAGGGAGCTACGACCCCCTAAACTCGTTTACCAGCCTCTCCTGGAAGGGAGCTACAACCCCCTGACTGAAGGCTTTGACCCTCAGCACCACTGCAGACCACGTTTCATCAATTTTCAAACTGGATCAAACAAATTCAACACAACCCTTCACTTATCAACAATCATACCTTGCTCATTGCTTCAAACAGAACAGTGAGACCACTGTAGCCAGAATATCAGATATAACCCAGACTTCAGAATAGATATGCAGAAACACATTCAACCTTCAACAACCATTAGATCAGAAATCATACGCGCTTTTATTTAATCAGACCCGCGTATATACGCGCTTTCCAGAAGACGAACCCGCGTATACTTCAGTGCATTTTCCAAGAAAAAACCCTAACTGTGCATACGCGCTTTTCCTTCCATAGACCCGCGTATACACGCGCTTTTCATGAAACGAACCTGCGTATAGATCTATAAAAGATAAACTTTGCAGTACAGACCAGATCTATGAACTTACCCAGATTTCTTCAATCTTTTCAACAGGATTGTGCCAGGTCTTCTTCACTTCTTTTCAGATCATCCTTGACATTCACCATTTCTAGATCTAGAGATCTTGAGCCTTCATCATGTTCATAGGTGAATCATATATTCATATCTATCAATTAGGAACAGGGTTCAACCATACAGATATACTTCAGAGTGAAGTATTCATCAAAGCCCAGACACATGCACACACTTGCACAATGAATTTCTTCTCCTTATATAGGGTTACCCTTTATCAATACCATGAGTCAAAACCACATAAATTCTAATGGTATTCCTGGACGGGATCACATAGGCGAACCATCATTCAATACAATGGGTAAAAACCATGGTAGTTACCCCTGGTTTTACAAATTTAGAGCGCTTTTTCCCATACGCGACTTGGCACATTATTTCCCACGTGCATACGCTACTTCATCTAGACAAATCCGCGTATGCCTTGAGACATACTCTTTTCATCATGTTCTGGCACACACTGACATTCCTTCCATCATTACCTTCTGTACTTATTGTAGATACATCAGATTTACATCATTTAACAAGTTCATCAAGACACATTCCATCAAGGACAACTTTATCAAGTAGGTTGCCATCATCTTCATCAAGTGGGTTGCCATCAAGGACAACACTCTGCATCATATTGCCAACAACATAAAAAGACAAACCTACCCGGCCCAACTCTACCCCTCCTCGGCTTCCCAAGCATCCCATCCAATGCACGCTATGTGATGTTGTTGGTCACGCCACTCATACTTGTCCTGAATTACCACCTCTCAAGACCATAGTTAATGACACGTTTCTAGAATCAGACATCCCAGAAGTCCACATCACCATACCAGCTCCTCCCCCTAAAATTAAGAACTTGTGCACCAACCACCCTTGCTCTTTGTGCAATTTCCATGGCCACTATACCCACCTTTGTCCCCGCCTTGATGAGTATCGTGCTTCTTTAGCCACATACTACCAATTTGAAGCCGCCCTCACCCGTACTCCTTCTTCCCTCACCCCGGACCACTCGTCTACCACGATTACCATTTCTCCTCCTGATACTGACATGACTGAACCTTCAGCTACCATTTCCTACCTTTCCTCATCCCCACGGTTCTCGGATATCGAACCCATGGTCTCTTCCCCCGATGCTTCGCCTGATCATTCAACAACTCACTCTTTCACCTCACATAACACCGTACCTATGAGCCCTTCCCCTCATAATCAAGATTCTAATCCCTCTACCTCCTCCAGTCACCCTCTTCCATCCTCTCTTCCCATCTTCCAGTCCGATGAAGACATCATGGAAGCCATGACCCACCCTGATTTTCCATGGGATGATATGCACCATCGCGCATACTTCCTCCCCCATCAATCCCATCACCAATATGCCCTCGAATCCAAAGACTTCATTCCTGATAAAGTTGATTGGTTCAAAAACCCCATTCCTGCACCTGATGCTTTCGAAGAAGGCAATATGGCTAATATCTCTCCCACCATCAAAATCAAAATTTCTGTCAAGCCAGGTATTGAAGAACATATCACCATGGGTGCCTAATGCACCCCGGAAGAAATTGAAGCCTACACGAAACTCTTACAAGAATTCCGTGATGTTTTCACCTGGTCATATTCAGAAATGCCCGGACTCGATCCTGCCATTGTCGAACATCACATCGACACATGGCCTGATGCCATTCCTGTTTGTCAAAAGTTGAGACCCATCCATCCTTCTAGACGTGAAGCCACCAAAGCTGAAATCGACAAGCTCCGGCAGGCCGGTTTCATTTACCCTATTGAATATGTTAGTCATCAGTATTTTTTTACTTGTTGGTGATGACTAGTTGTAACAGCCAATTTTTCCAGCAGCCGATCTAAAAATTTGTCAAATTTTCCAGCTAGGAAAACACCCATAAAACTTTTTCGCCCTCCTACTTTTTCAGTTCGCCCATGATGAGATAAAACCTCATTATCAAATCCTACCTAGCCTCAGCCATACTAGTCTACCCATCAAATCTAAAGAGACCATCCAAATCCATTCAAACAGTCTCCCCTAAGTTAGGAAGTGGCGCTTTAAGGCATTTCACCCTTGGCAAACTATCAAAGAGCCAAAAAACCTCCATCTGCTATATACCAGTCATAAAAAACCTTCCTACTCTGCTAATGAAGTTGGTTACAGCCCTAGGTCACGCCACTAATACACCCTTAAGTCTCAGCAATCCATAGACCATAATTCAAGCTGATTGTAGGTGTCTTTACAGTGTTTGATGGATCTTTCAAGTACAGAAACATAACAGCATCTCAGAAGACAATTTTTGGCTCCACATGAGAAGACAGCTACTTCTTAATGTGATCAAAGCCTAAAAGAACAAGAAACACTGTCAAGAGGCTGATGACATGACCTGGCTAAGAACCTCCTTCATTTATAAGTAGAGGGTTTGAAGACCAAAGCGCCTCCTTCATATATAAGCAGAGGGCGATGGAAAAAGTTTGATTTTAGGAGTTGCAACTGATTGTAAGATAGATTTGTTTTTAATGAACAGTGAGACAGTGACTAGGGTTTTCTGAAGCAAAGTGATGATTGCAGGCAGAGGTAAAAGCAGTAGTGTTTTTCAAAGTTTGTTTGCCTGCCATCATGTATAAGAAGAAACCCTTGCCAAGCATGCTCATCAAACATTCTTCAGCAGATTAAGACAGAGGTTAAAGAACATCAGACATTTCGCCAAGTAAAGGGCCTCCTTCATTCATAAGCAGAGGGCCAGGGCATTGACTGATTTCAAGGTTTGATTGATCAAAGATGAGTGGTAAGAAAAGTAAGGAAAATCTGAAACAGAAAAACAAGGTAAGAGACCAAGAAGGAAAGAAGGGGTACCACTGCAATCCAATGGGTCAAAAATTGTCTCTTAACAAGGTTTCTTTCAAAAGATAGTCTGCAGCTCAAACAAAACAAGATTGAAGAAGTGGTTGATAAGAAGGGTCATTGCATAGGACAAAAGAAATGATAATTGTTTTTCAAAGAGTACTGATCTTCCTAATCACAGAGGATGTCCTTCAGATTACTTATCATAAGTTGACAAAAACAAGTGGGTGATGATTGTTAGCCCCCCTATGAAATTTTGACAAGCAAATAGGGGGCTAAATTGTTGTTGAGTCTTCAAGGAATGCGTTTCCGATGAAAACACAGTCTCCTTGAAGCCTCCATGTGCCTTTTAGCCTTTGAATATATCCCGTCTGCTGATTCCCCTTTCAAAAGCCTCTCTGCTATGAAGAAATGCCCAAAGGCCCCCTTTTTCCCTCTTATTTCATTCCCTAAAGCCCTTGTTTTCTCTCCCCTTTATTCCCTCTTCTTTCCCCATTTACCCTCCAAATCCCCTCAAAGTCCCCTTAGAAATTTTACCCTTACCCTTTGTTAACCTTTCTCCCCTTTTCTTCCTCTATCGTTTCCCTTAAACCCCTTAAAATCCATTTGAATGGGTTAAAAAACCCACTTTCCGACCATGTAATAGGGCTTATCCCCTTTCCCGCCGGCCCCTTAACCACTTCCCCACATATGCCCGTCACCCAAGACCAAGCGCTTAAGTCCCGGGGCCAATCGCAATCGGAAGATCGGCGGGAGGCAAATTCCTTTGTAATACTCTAAAACCCCGATGCGATTGTTTTATTATGTTAAGTCCCGCGATCTGTTCCACACCGTTGATCTGTTTCGATCGAACGGCTGAGCGCTAATCGCAGGCCCCCTGCCCATCGCAATCGGAACATGTTAAGTCTGCCCCCCGATTGAAACCTTCCGATTTGATCACGGCCATCCATATGTTTCACGATCCAACGGTCCCGCGCTGATCGCACTGCCCCTCCGATGGTCTTCCCCACCGTTGATCTGTCCCCGCGATCCAACGACTGTCGCTCAATCGCAACCCCCGTCTGATCGCAATCGCAACACTCATTGTGCACCTCCCGATTGCGATGCTCCGATTTAATCTTGACCGCCCATTCTCTCACAGATCCGACGGTCATCGCAGCTTCTGATCATAAGCCTTCCCTACCGTCTGCCGATTCAATCCTGACCGTCGATCTGTCCCGCAGATCAATGGCCAGCGCTCAATCGCAAGCCCATGCCCGATCGCAATCGCAAACCCCCAGTTGTGCCGCCCCGATTGCGATTCCCCGATTGCATCGTAGCCGTTGATCTCCCCGCGATCCAACGGTCATCGCTCCATCGCACCTACCCCTCCGATTGTTGTCCCCACCGTTCATTGGATCTGGGATCTAACGGTCAAGATCTAATCGCCCTCCGCCTCCGCTGGGTCCCACTCTTTCATTCATCTCTGCCGCATTTCGTTCATTTTGTTTGTTTTGGTTAGTTTCATATATTGATTACGCCATTCAATATCCACCGTTGATCTTCGCCTCTAGGCCAGAATCTAACGGTCTGCGCTGCATATTTCGACCAAACCCTATTGTCCATGCAGTCTACCACTCCACTGCATTTTCATCATTCTTTTACACAAAAGCATTGTTTCCACCACCGCCGCACCACCGTTTCGACCACCCTGCATTCATCGCTCCGTCCATTGTTTTCTTCACAGATTGGCCATGTTGCAGAGTTTCTAGAGGAAAAGGACCGCCTCTATTCAATGTACCGCCTTAATGGTTAGCGGCACAGTCAGGATCAAATCCAATGAACCAGTACCATCAGGAAAATCAAGGAATGGGTCCGTCAGGACTCACATTAATGGAAAGCAGAGTTCAAACGCCGAAAATCTTGCCGGCGCCATTAAAAGCTCGAGCTAACTCGACAGAGGCAATCATGAAGCAGCAAGGATTTTCAGTACAGAGCAGGGGGATTAATGCGCGGCAACAAAGATCTTGAGCCCTGAAACAGAGGTTTAAAGAGGCAAAGCATCATTTTGAAGAACCCGAGGATCGATTCTGGAGGTCCTGAACATCAATAATAGGTAATACCAAGGTTTTCATTATCAGCAGAATGTTTTTCCATAAAGGACAGGTCTCCCATACAGTATTTATTATGCGCCGTGTCCCTGAAGGAGCTTTCCGTCCCAGCTATTGTTCAAAGCAATCTAACATCCATGAGGCAGACCTCCCAGCAAGTTCTTTCATTTTGTTCAAATCACCTGAAGTACTACAGCCCAAAGGACAGATCGTATCCGGAGCAGATCTTTCTTTCACAAGGAAGGTGACATTGATCAGATATGCAGTGTATCAAGCAGAATGGGCCTCGGCCCTGCATTCATTGTTATGCTTAAATGTAACATTTAAAGATTCACCTACTTCCTCAGTCGGTCCTGTGTGTCTCTCCAGCTATAAAGCACCGAAGGATATCATTGTAAGGGTTGTTGTTGAATTATCAGTGAACTGCAAGCATTTTGTCCCGAGCCAAGTTTCCTATGTAACAGTTGTATGATAGGCTGAGAAATATGATGTATTCAGGATGAATGTAAAAGCTTTGGGCAGTGATGTACCTGATTGGTGTTGTGTTTAACGCGATAAGCAGTTTTCATTGGATCCTAATCTACAGCAGTTGGTGATGTTTTTCTTATCTCTGTGTTTACTTCCATTTCATTTCATGTTCTTCTGACTGACATCTGAATGCATGATATAAGATTTACCCTTGTTAGGTACCTTATATCCCAGCTCTCTCAGTCTTTAATGTTTTTTGCTCATATGTGTGTCTGGATATTGTTTTTAATTAACTAAACCAGTGTAGTGGATGATTATTGCCTGCTCTCTGATGTGCAAGTTGATAGAATCAGTGTTCAGATGTCTTTGTTAAGATTTAATTGAAAGATGTTAGGAACATTGGGAGGTTTAAAGCCCGTCGCTGCCTCTTCATAACCTGCCCTTCCAATACAAACCTTTTCAAGACCCCTTGTGTTGCCTATGGTTTTTTCCAAGCGGGCCTGGAGTTAAATGACCTCTGGCCTGATCTATAGACGGAATCAGATGGTTTTCCATCCTTCATTTTCATCCCCTAGTGTTCCATCTCACCAATCAGCCTTTAAGATCCAAATGCTCTAGATGAATAGCCCAAATAAAGCTTACACATTGAACATAAGTAAATCCTTTCTTGACTCCATTGCCCAATGGCCTTGATGTTCCCTGAGTTATCTATTCTTGCCTAGCTTCCTTCTTTACCCATCCTTGCCTTATGGTGAAACCTTCCTTCCTGATTCTCAACAACCAAACTCAAACGATCAAATAAACAACCTTAAGCCTATAACTAGCCTAAAATCATAATTTAGAACTTCAAAGACATATATCCTTAGATAATCATTGAGAGATCCCTCTCTGGACCTAGGAGGGCTAGATCCTAAGGTCTGAAAGTGGTTCTGTGTTGGCTCATCTTTTGGTCTCTGTCAACCTGGCCAAAACATGGGAACCCCAACATAATGGTGACTCCACTGGGGAATTCTGAGTGCTCCTCATTTCAAACAACCTCAGAAACTTAGAACTCTAGCTAGGTTGACGGTAAGTCGCACCTTTGACGGTGAGCACTGTGGTGAACAGTGTACCCTAGAATCATCCTAAACCCTCCGCCTGGCGACTCCATTGTTCCTAAACATTAAAGACTCCACTGGTGATCAGTAGGCCTGCTGATTATCTTGGTTTCACATCAGACTCCACTGGGAGACCAGTCCCAAGCATAATGAAGACTCCACAGGGAGGCCAGCTCCCAAGACAACATTAACCACAGTAGAAATAACGAGTAGGGCTAAGCTGCTTGGCTTATAAACAGCACTCTGGCTCACAGAACCATTCATACAAGAGCTTTCCCTGATCCAAACCCGCCTGAAACAGTTGATAACCCTGAGAAAATCCTTAAAAGAACACCTGTGAGTAGGAGATCAACTATTTCCAGCAACATTCATAGAGCCAATTCTGCACCAGAAGATCTTGCAGCTCTATTAGACCCTTTCTTCGACCTAGACCTCCAAAACAGATTACCTAGAACTAGGTCATTCAGTGTTTCAGACCAGCTAGACACTAGGGACAGCGAAACCCCTCCCTCCACACCGCCTGATCTCCACTTTCTCCAAAACTCGGGGCTTTCCCACCCTAGATCTGCTCAACAGACTTCTGCTGGTCCTACCATCCCTGTCATCCAACTACCAGCTGCTCAAGCCAACCCTATACCTCATCAGAACATCATCATGGCAGCCTGGTATGCACCTCTAGTTTTACCTCAGCCTCTACTGCCCTTACCAGGTGATTATCAATCAAAAATCCCACACTTCCCTGCTAAAGAGCCTACAACTGCACAACAACATGTAGATAAAATGGATGACTCTTTCGACTATATGGAAATTGATGATGAAACAATCAAAATGAGAATTTTTGCGCAGAGCCTGGGGGGAGAGGTTAAAAAGTGGTTTAAAAACCTGCCTGCTGGTAGTATCCAAGATCTCCCAGCTTTATACCAGACTTTCATTAACAAATGGGAAACTAGAGCAAACCCTCGCCAGCTCCTAGCAGAATACATGTCCCTTAAGAGGAACGCAGGAGAGAGTGTTCACGATTACACCACCAGATTCAATAGCATTTACAATGCTCTTCCCCCACACATGAAACCTCCACAAGGTATGGCCCTGGCCAATTATCCTGATGGATTTGATGCCGACATGGCCTATGAGCTTAGAGATAAAGAATATACCACGTTGGAGGATATGCAGAAAGGGGCAGTAAACATAGAGGAAAATTTGATTGAAAAAAGGGTCAAACTAAGAGCTGAGAAGAGAGTAACATACAAGGATGACACTATAGCCTCCACTTCAGATCCCAATATTGACAGATTGTCTAAGAATCTGGATAAGCTATGCCAAGTGGTCGAAAAGATGGCTATCACTCAGAACAAGAACCAAAATCAAAACCAAAACCAAAACTTTAGAAGAAACAACAACACCCCCAACAGACAGAAAGAGTCAGATCAGCAAGTCATTCCCCCTTTCCAAAACTTTCTTGATGAGGATGAGGGAATCATAGAAGAGTCTGAAGGGAATGTGATAAACATGTTCGAAACAGGAGATTCGATCCTAAACTTTGATTCAGAAGAGGACCAACCCTCAACCTCTTATGGGGGGGAGGAATGGTTTGAATCTGAGGATTATAGGTTGGGATTCGAAAATGCCATGCTACAGGTCAGAGAACAATATGAGCTCAGGAGTAAAAATAACCAAGACACTTCCAAACCTAAAACTCCTGAGGTAACCATCAAAAAGAGGCCTGAAAAATCTTCTAAAGCAACCGCTGTAAACGATAAATCAACAGCTGAGAGTTCTGAGAAAAGCCAACAGAAAGGCAACCAAAACGATGAAAAACAAAGTCAACCAACCAGTAGCACTAGCACCTCAGTTAGTGCTCCCGATAAAACTGTGTCTACGCATGTACATACTGAGAAAACACAAACTGATTCAGCCACTAAAACAGTGGCAAATAAAACAGAGTTGAACACTTCCAAGAATCAATCCACTTTCAGTTTAGAAAGTGAGATTGCAAAAATCAAAATCTCTGTACCATTATCTGAGCTGGCCTCTCAGGATGCATATAAGGGCCAGATTTTGAAAGCATTAAATCTGAGTATAAATAATGACACTGTAAATTTGAGCGATGATCAACCTGCCCTCTTATTCGGTCCCAAGATTGAGGGGAAATTTCAGGAAGGGATAGTTCCACCTTTTTATATCAGTCTTAACATTCATGAAAAGATCCTTCATAATGCCATGCACGACTCCGGTGCATCACACAATCTAATGCCTAAGGTAGTGATGGAAAGGCTAGGCCTAGAAATTACCAGACCTTACAAAGACTTATACTCTTTTGACTCTAGTAGAGTAAAATGCCTAGGCCTCATCAAAGACTTATGTGTAAGCTTAACTCAAATTCCTGCGAAATGTATGGTCATGGATGTAGTGGTGGCAGGCGTGCCACCCAAGTATGGCATGCTGTTGTCAAGATCATGGGGAGCCAAGCTGCAAGGCACCATGCAGATGGATGGCTCATATGCCACTATCCCTATATTTGGCCAATCAAGAAGACTATATAGAGAATCCCAAATAAAATTCCTAGTCAGCAGCCCCGAGAAACCTGAAAATTCACCATTATATTCTGTGCATACCGACCTTGACCCCTTCATCTTTTGTAATGATAAATCCTTAGGAGAGCCAGAGTCCCAGAATAGGCATACAAATGAGAACACCGAGCCTATAGACCTCCACATAATGGCCACTCTGGAAGAATATGATCAGGAAGACCATGGGCAGCACACTGAAAATGAAGAGGAAATCAGAAATGAAGCATGTAGGATCTGTGGTGGACCTCTCACTCCAAGTGAAACAGAAACAGAACAAGAATGGCAGGCTAACCACCTCCCTGACATCCATGGCCTCTACGAACAACAAGATAGCTTACAACATAGTACAGACCTCCCAACTCAACCTAATGGCGAACCCAGCTGTAGGGGAGAAAGTGAAGTGGAAGTAAACAAAGAACCCCTGTGGGAAATGAACTTTGATGGGTCCTGTACTAGACAAAGCGCTGGATCAGGAGTGTGGCTGCGTAACACCGAAAATGATCACGTGGAGAGCCACGCTGTCAATCTACATTTAAAATGCACGAATAACATTGCATAGTACGAGGCTCTGATCTTGGGTTTAAATCTGTTGAAAAAATTAGGAGCCCGTAGAATAGTCGTGAGAGGAGACTCTGAGTTAGTAGTCAAACAGATGAATGGTGAGTATTCGGAAAAACACCCCAGGCTTAGGGCATATAGGAATGATACTCTAGATTTGTTGAAAACGTTCATTGAATATGATTTAGTATCCATTCCTAGGGGTCAAAACGCTATTGCAAATGGACTAGCCTGCCTAGCCAGCTCATATCCTAAGGCCCCAGTTGACCAACAGATCATCATTCAGACCAAATTCAGGCCTGCAGTGCCAGACAATGAAAAATACTGGCAGGTCTTTGAAGGAGACAAACAGATTGAAGATTTCCTGATGGGCAGGAATGAGTTTGAATTTTCTGATTCAGACTCAAAGTCTGATGACAACTGCCCAAGTGAGGATTCCCCAGATGAACTAGAAACACCTTGTAGTATAGAAATAAATTCTTTTTCTGAAGAAACTGGAGATTCAGCCATAAAACGTGAAAACGTAGATAGAGAAGAAATGGAGGTGCTGCAAGCCAAAGACAAGAACATACCAAGAGGCTTAGCACCCTTAGAGGATCTCTTTGATTTTGATGATGTTGCAAAGAAGCCCACAATGGAACATGCAAAATCAGATGTCGAAGAATGTAACATAGGCACTGAAGACAAACCCAAAATGATAAAACTGGCTAAGTCCATACCTGCAGACATGAAGAAAAGATACATTGACCTGTTTAAGGAATTCATTGATGTGTTTGCATGGAGCTATGAAGACTTAAAGGCCTATGACACCAACATTATACAACATAAGATATCATTAAAGGAAAATCAGAAACCTTTCAGACAAAAACTCCGTAGAATTAATCCAAAACAATTGCCTGCAGTAGAAAAGGAAATTAAGAAGATGTATGATGCAGGCATTATAGTCCCTGTGAGGTTTTCTGATTGGGTGTCGAACTTAGTGGCTGTAAGGAAGAAAACAGGGGAGATTAGGCTGTGCATAGACTTCAGAAACCTCAATAGAGCCTCCCTGAAAGATAACTACCCCTTGCCTAGAATGGAACATATCTTACAGAAGGTAGTGGGCTCTAAACGAATCTCCCTGCTTGATGGTTTTTTAGGATACAACCAGGTTCTAGTACTCCCAGAAGATCAACTCAAAACATCTTTTACCACTCCATGGGGCACCTTCATGTATGTGAAAATGCCTTTTGGGTTGATGAATGCTGGAGCTACCTTCCAGAGAGCAATGGATATTGCTTTCTCAGATGAGATTGGACACTTTATAGTTATCTACTTGGATGACTTAACTGTCTTTTCTAAAATAGAAGAAGAACACTTAAAACATCTGAGGAAAGTTTTTGAAAAATGTAGAAGGTACGGTCTGTCCCTAAATCCTAAGAAGACTGTTTTTGGGCTGCAAGAAGGTAAGCTCCTTGGCCACATTATATCTGAGAAAGGGATTAGGATAGACCCCCAGAGAGTTGAGGGAATACTTCAAATTACACACCCAAGAAACATCAAGGAGCTATAGTCCTTCATTGGGAAGATCAATTTCCTCAGAAGATTTATCCCCAATCTTGCTGAGCACCTTAGGAAAATGACTGAAATGCTGAAGAAAGATGCCGGAATTAAGTGGACCGTCGAAGCCAAGAAATATTTTGAGTCAGTAAAGCTCGCACTCACCCAAGCCCCTGTCCTTATCAGCCCTGACTTCTCAAAAGATTTTCTGATCCTTTCATTTTCCTCCCCACACACAATAGCTGCAGTTTTGCTGCAGAAAAATTCGGAAGGTAAGGAACAACCTATAGCCTTCTTCAGTAAAGCCTTGAGAGATGCACCCTTAAAGTACGACATCATGGAAAAGCAGGCCTATGCCCTGATTAAGGCCTTGAAATATTTTAGGGTGTACATTCTGCATTCCCACACCATTGCCTATGTGCCAAATATAGTGGTCAAAGATATCTTGTCCCAAGACCCAGATGGAAAAAGGGGCAAATGGATTGCTACAATTTTAGAATATGACATTGAAATCAAACCCACCAAGCTGATCAAAGGTCAAGGCCTGGCCCAATTGATGGCTGAATCTAATCTACAGGCCCTTGATATTAACATGATGAATGCCCTGGATGAGCACGAAGGATTGCCCCATCAAACTGTTGAGGAGCAGTTTCAGAACTCTCCTTGGTACAATGATATCCTTTACGTGCTCACACACCTCAATGCCCCCCCAGAATTGTCCAAAACAAAGGCCAGATTCATAAAACTCAAAGCTAGAAATTACTGCATTATGAATGAGAGTCTATATTGGAAAAATCCAAATGGCCTTTTACTGAAATGCTTGTCTGAAATTGAAGCCGAAAGAATCAAACAAGAATTCCATGCTGGGGAGTGTGGAGGCCACCTGAGTTGGAAGGCCACTGCAAATAAGATACTCAGGGCGGGGTACTATTGGCCTACACTCTTTAGTGATGTCCATAAAATGATTCTTGCCTGCCACAAATGCCAAATTTTTGAAGGCAAAAGAAAGCTCCTTCCCCTCCCTCTGCAACCTATCACCATAGAAGGTCCCTTCATGCAATGGGGCTTAGACTTCATTGGAGAAATCCACCCCTCTTCTTCTAGGCAACACAAATGGATCCTGACTGCTACTGATTACTTCACTAAGTGGATTGAAGCCATACCCACTAGGAATGCCACTGATTCTGTCATCATTAGGTTCCTAGAAGACTTCATCTTATCTCGGTTTGGTTGCCCAAGGAAAATAATCACTGACAATGTTGCTACTTTCGAATCCAAAAGAATGATTGATTTCTGTCACAGGTACAGAATTTCACTTGGACATTCAACTGCCTATTACCCTCAGGGTAATGGCCTAGCTGAATCATCAAATAAAAGCCTGGTTACAATCATTAAGAAGCTGCTGGAAGAGAATAAAAGGTCTTGGCATAAAAATTTGATACATGCCTTGTGGGCAGACAGGCTCACTACAAAGAAATCTATTGGCATATCACCCTTCCAGTTGGTTTATGGGACAGAAGCAGTTTTTCCTACTAGCCTTGGGATACCAGTGGTAAAGCTTATTCAAGAAGTCCAATCAGAAGAAGACAACATGATAAGGAGGATTAATGAAACAATCCATCTCCAGCAAACAAGGGAGCAAGTTTATGACAGAGCTGTCAGAGTGCAGGAAAACATGAAGAGACAGTTTGACAAAAGAACCAAAGCAACAAATTTCAAGGTTGGGGACAAGGTCCTGAAGTGGGATTCAAGAAGAGAGGATAAAGGCAAACATGGCAAATTCGACAGCTTGTGGTAAGGTCCATTCATCATTCAGGCCACTGTGGGTCCTAATGCATTTTTCTTACAAGAACTCGATGGTACAGAGTTGTTTGGGGGTCCTATCAATGGCAGGATGCTCAAACACTATTTCTGCTAATTCTCCATTTCCAGTTTCATTTCCATTGTATATACCGTTGCAAATTTTCATTTTCAGCAAAAAAGTGAAGAAATTGTTCCAAAAAAAAAAAAAAAAAAATGAAAGGAGAGGTTCAGACATGCTCAAAACATGAACCTCTGAGGCAAAAGGATTGGCTCTAATAAACTCAAATTCTGAGCCAAAGGGAAGAAGAATAGCTGGTCCTTACAAGCTCAAAATCTGGATCAGCAGTGAAAGAAGATCCAACTCTAATATGCCCAAAATCAGAGCTGGAGCAAAGGAAAGAAGTGACTCAAATATGCTCAAAACCTGAGTCACAAGAAAGAAAGAAGGATGTTTCACGGTTGCAAAATTCCATGCCTTCACAGTTTTGTTTTCTTCAAGTTTCTGCCCAGCAAGTCAGACAGTCTAATCCTGGCTTGGCTGTGTTTAAATTTCCTGTCTTAGAATGTAGGTGAAGAAACCTGTTGGACAGTTTAATCCCAACAGGTAGTAGTTTAGGTAGAGAAATAGATGAGGCCAACAGTCTAATCTAGCCTCATGGAGCAATAAGGGTAGAATTAGAATAGGTTTATTTTTGTTTTGCAAAATAAAATGTAAAGGGTCTGCTAGTTCAGATGCACCCAAGGGAAAATTGTTAGAACTCTAGTTTGGTAGGTAGATTGGTTGGGAAAGTGTTTCTGTTGATTTGTGTATCTAATATATTGTGGCAGCTAATCTAAAGAAAGAAGAAAGATGGCTTATAGCAGCAGGCATCTGGCCTACACCAAGAGATCAATTCCTGAATTCTTGACTCCTTCAAGAAGAAGCCATCCCCATGTGGAGCCACTGTTAGCCCCCCTATGAAATTTTGACAAGCAAATAGGGGGCTAAATTGTTGTTGAGTCTTCAAGGAATGTGTTTCCGATGAAAACACAGTCTCCTTGAAGCCTCCATGTGCCTTTTAGCCTTTGAATATATCCCGTCTGCTGATTCCCCTTTCAAAAGCCTCTCTGCTATGAAGAAATGCCCAAAGGCCCCCTTTTTCCCTCTTATTTCATTCCCCAAAGCCCTTGTTTTCTCTCCCCTTTATTCCCCCTTCTTTCCCCATTTACCCTCCAAATCCCCTCAAAGTCCCCTTAGAAATTTTACCCTTACCCTTTGTTAACCTTTCTCCCCTTTTCTTCCTCTATCGTTTCCCTTAAACCCCTTAAAATCCATTTGAATGGGTTAAAAAACCCACTTTCCGACCATGTAATAGGGCTTATCCCCTTTCCCGCCGGCCCCTTAACCACTTCCCCACATATGCCCGTCACCCAAGACCAAGCGCTTAAGTCCCGGGGCCAATCGCAATCGGAAGATCGGCGGGAGGCAAATTCCTTTGTAATACTCTAAAACCCCGATGCGATTGCTTTATTACGTTAAGTCCCGCGATCTGTTCCGCACCGTTGATCTGTTTCGATCGAACGGCTGAGCGCTAATCGCAGGCCCCCTGCCCATCGCAATCGGAACTTGTTAAGTCCGCCCCCCGATTGAAACCTTCCGATTTGATCACGGCCATCCATATGTTTCACGATCCACCGGTCCCGCGCTGATCGCACTGCCCCTCCAATGGTCTTCCCCACCGTTGATCTGTCCTCGCGATCCAACGGCTGTCGCTCAATCGCAACCCCCGTCCGATCGCAATCGCAACACTCATTGTGCACCTCCCGATTGCGATGCTCCGATTTAATCCTGACAGCCCATTCTCTCACAGATCCGACGGTCATCGCAGCTTCCGATCATAAGCCTTCCCTGTTGTCTGCCGATTCAATCCTGACCGTCGATCCGTCCCGCAGATCAACGGCCAGCGCTCAATCGCAAGCCCATGCCCGATCGCAATCGCAAACCCCCAGTTGTGTCGCCCCGATTGCGATTCCCCGATTTCATCGTAGCCGTTGATCTCCCTGCGATCCAACGGTCATCGCTCCATCGCACCTACCCCTCCAATTGTTGTCCCCACCGTTGATCTGTCAGTTGATCGGACGGTCAGGGCTCAATCGCATCCCGACCTCCGATCGTCAATCGCAGGTTCTTCTCTCCGTCCTCCAATTAAATCATAGCTGTCTGTTCCTCCTCCAGATCAACGGTCAGCGCTCAATCGCTTCCCCTTCCGATCGCTGATCGCAAGCCTTCCCTCCGCCTCCCGGATTAAATCCTGGCCGTCCGTCTGTTACATGATCCAACGGCCATCGCTCTTCCCTTTTCTGCTGATCGCGAGTCCTCTCTCTGTATTTCGATTCAATCTGGACCGTCATTTTCTCCGCAGATCAACGGTCCAACATTAATCGCAACTGCTTCCGCCTCCCCCCCGATTACATCTGGTCCGTCCTTTTCCCTGCAGATCAATGGTCATCGCTCAATCGCAACATCGCCTCGATCGCAATCAGAACTTTTTGGATGTGTCACCCTTGCCCCCCCCCCCCCCCCGATTGCGATCCTACGATCTGATCCTAACCGTTCATTGGATCCGGGATCCACCCGTCAAGACGACCGCCTCCGCTCCGGTCCCACTCTTCATTCATCTCCGCCGCATTTCGTTCATTTGTTTGTTTCCGAAGAAGCTCACAGATGACGCCATTCGCATCTCCACCGCCGTTGATCTCCGCCCAGGCCGTAATCTAACGGCCTCGCGCCGCATATTTCGACCTGGCCCCTATTGCCCATGCATTCTACCACTCCACCACCACTCCACCGCATTTTCATCATTCTTTTACACAGCATTGTTTCCACCACCGCCGCACCGTTTCGACCACTCCCCTCGCATTCATCGCCCGTCCATCGTTTTCTCTGCTGTGACACACATCCGAGTTTCTAGAGGAAAGGACCGCTCCGTTCAATAAAAATGCCTAATGGTTAGCGTGAACAGATCAACCAATGAACTGTTATCATCAGGAAAGTCAAGGAATGGGGCCGTCAGGACTCACATTAATGGAAAACAGAGTTCAAACGCCGAAAATCTATGTAGCATTTGCTATTAAAAGCTCTAACCAATTTTACGAGGCAATCATGAAGAAGAAGGATGACAAGAAAGGTGGGGATTAATGCGCGGCAAAAAAGATCTTGAGCCCTGAAACAGAGGTTTAAAGAGGCAAAGCATCATTTTGAAGACCCCGAGGATCGATTCTGGAGGTCCTGAACATCAATAAGAGGTAATACCAAGGTTTTCATTATCAGCAGAATGTTTTTCCATAAAGGACAGGTCTCCCATACAGTATTTATTATGCGCCGTGTCCCTGAAGGAGCTTTCGGTCCCAGCTATTGTTCAAAGCAATCTAACATCTATGAGGCAGACCTCCCAGCAAGTTCTTTCATTTTGTTCAAATCACCTGAAGTACTACAGCCCAAAGGACAGATCGTATCCGGAGCAGATCTTTCTTTCACGAGGAAGGTGACATTGATTAGATATGCAGTATATCAAGCAGAATGGGCCTCGGCCCTGCATTCATTGTTGTGCTTAAATGTAACATTTAAAGATTCACCTACCTCCTCAGTCGGTCCTCTGTGTCTCTTCTGCTATAAAGCACAGAGGGATATCATTGTAAAGGTTGTTGTTGAATTATCAGTGAACTGCAAGCATTTTGTCCCGAGCCAAGTTTCCTGTGTAAAATTTGTATGATAGGCTGAGAAATATGATGTATTCAGGCTGAATGTAAAAGCTTTGGGCGGTGATGTACCTGATTGGTGTTGTGTTTAACACGATAAGCAATTTTCATTGGATCCTGATCTACCACAGTTGGTGATGTTTTTCTTATCTCTGTGTTTACTTCCATTTCATTTCATGTTCTTCTGACTGACATCTGAATGCATGATATAGGATTTACCCTTGTTAGGTACCTTATATCCCAGCTCTCTCAGTCTTTAATGTTTTCTGCTCATATGTGTGTCTGGATATTGCTTTTAATTAACTAAATCAGTGTAGTGGATGATTATTGCTTGCTCTCTGATGTGCAAGTTGATAGAATCAATATTCAGATGTCTTTGTTAAGATTTAATTGAAAGAGGTTAGGAACATTGGGAGGTTTAAAGCCCGTCGCTGCCTCTTCATAACCTGACCTTCCAATAAAAACCTTTTCAAGACCCCTTGTGCTGCCTATGGTTTTGTCCAAGCAGGCCTGGAGTTAAATGACCTCTGGCCTGATCTATAGACGGAATCAGATGGTTTTCCATCCTTCATTTTCATCCCCTAGTGTTCCATCTCACCAATCAGTCTTTGAGATCCAAATGCTCTATATGACTAGCCCAACTGAAGCTTACACATTGAACATAAGTAAATCCTTTCTTGACTCCATTGCCCAATGGCCTTGATGTTCCCTGAGTTATCTATCTTTGTCTAGCTTCCTTCTTTACCCCTCCTTGTCTTATGATGAAACCTTCCTTCCTGATTCTCAACAACCAAACTCAAACAATCAAACAAACGACCTTGAGCCTATAACTAGCCTAAAATCGTAATTGAGAACCTTACAGACATATATCCTTTGATAATCATAGAGAGATCCCTCTCTGGACCTAGGAGGGCTAGATCCTAAGGTCTGAAAGTGATTCTATGTTGTCTCATCTTTTGGTCTTTGTCAACCTGGCCAAAACATGGGAACCCCAACACCATGGACCCATGAAACATATAACAATTGTGTATTTGAATTATCATAACCAATAATGGTTAGCAATAAACCATTAAAACATAATAAAAGGTACATGTAACCTTCAATTCATAGAAATCAAAGTGTTGATCTAGCTGCACTTTAGATACCATGAACCGATCGTCAGTCAAGGGGGGAATTGCACCAAGGGCCAATTTACCTTCCAACCATTGCAACCACCTTTATAAGTGTTCCCCTCGCGTAAGGATCAAGCTTGATGAGGTGAGGAAGATTAGGCACATAGAAACTCTCTTTGCAGATCACATATTCTCATGCCCTATAATGATGTGAGATGTAGGGATCTTATTACCACTTTAGCCCTTGGTGATTGTTATCACACTTGGCCATGGAATCCTATACAAGTATCTCACTTAATTCCCAAAGGTTTAACAAAGATCAAATTCATAACTGATTAATATTACTGTGGTGGAGAGGCCCTTGGCTTTTACCAATCCCAAAACCCATGGGATTGTGTTGTAAAGGGGTATTACTATCACTTTCATCCCCTAGTGATTGTTACCATAATCAACAATGACACCCTCCTTAGCAAAGATCTTATTTACATCTTCAAAACATGGTTATTGCAACCACATTCAATAGTGGCATCCCACAATGGGCACAAAAAAAATAGTATAACGAGTTAAGCATAATTTGAGCATAAGTACCCTTGGTTGCTTAGCTACACTCCTAGCCCCTTAATCCATTACAAATAAGTTATAGTAACCAATAATATACTCAAACAAATATGTGATCCTAATCATAGGGTCCAACGCAACAATAGTAAAATCATAGAACATTTCTTCACGATCCAATTGACCTCATAAATGAGTAGAAACCTTTTATAATCTTTCTCAATGTCACATCCTCCTGAGATTCGAGTTTCATCCTTCCCCCTTCTCATAAAAAGGTGAAATTGGGCTTGAGGGTGAATGTCCAAGTGTCAAGGACAAGGTAAAAGTAATTTACGATTTTTTATCTTTTTCCTTTTTATTTAAGTTAAATTTAAAGGTCATTTTCATAAGTCTTATGTTTGTGACTTCTTAGGATCCGGGCTAAGATATTCATCCTTATTAAGTCATTAGCCCTTCCTTTGAGTGCATTTCTCAGTGTTTTCCATCAATGTCTCAACTTGAAACAAATTATTCCTTACAATATGTACCAATGCATATATATAGCATCATTACCGTAAATCAAAATATTCATACATGTAATACATCAATAAGATGCTATGCAACAAGTTTATACAATATCAAACACATTGTCATGAGAATTAATCATACTAAATCATCATCAAACATTATCAATATTATGTAGTGACTAACAAAACATTTAATACTAAACAAATCATCAACCATAAATGTCTAGGTCTAAGTATATCCTAATCAATAAAACCAAGCAATAAAAGATGATTAGTACTGAACATGAATCTCTTATTCATTAAACCGAAACATGAATATATTTATCATATTTAAACATCATGTAACATAAAAGAAAAAGACACTATCTTGACCGAGTGTAAAAACCCTCTAACATATCAAATAAAGATTATTAATCACAATCCATCAAAATTATAATCATGTGTCCTAATACAAATAAATATCAAACATGAAACCATCCAAAAGGGAAACGAAAATCCTATCTCCTAATTAACAGCATTAAAAAAGGCTTATCAAATGTTAAATTAAAATATAATTTTTCATAGTCAATATGTACCATACATTTTCAACACTTTATAATATAAGAATTTAGTCAATAACGTTAATAATATTTATACATCAAAAGCTCTTTCAACATCTATCATAATAACGTTAATAATATTTATACATTAAAAGCTCTTTCAACATCTATCATCATAACACGTGGATGATGAGTCCATTATAAGTAACTCGAACCATAATCTCCAAGAGCCTTAAACCAAGGGGGGTTAAGTTTTATTAAGAAATACAAATCTTAAAAACTATTAAAGACAAAGTATATCAACTTCTCTTAAGTTGTGAAAATTAATAATTAAAAATTATACTGTTAAAGAGTATAATATGTTAAAAGGTATAAAGAATTATGTGAAGATTTTAACATATTACATGTAAAGTCTCATTTTTAAATATGAATATTAAATATATTATTTAATGATACGATCGAGGGAAATATTCTTTTTAAATAATTATGACGAATCACCAATAATTTGTCATTATTTGACATAATGACAAATGGACGCAAAAAAAACCTGAACATGCACAAACAAAAGAAGTGTGTGCGCACAATATAACCTTCAATGCTCGCAAATGTTTGCCAAAAAGACCTGAATATGCACCCAAAAAAAAGTGTGTGCACACTATATAACCTTCAATGTTCGCAAATATTTTTTTAGTTGCGAAAAAGTTTGTAAATTATAGCGGAATTCTCATAAATGTACGTTTGTTTGTTTGTTTGTTTGTATGTAAAATAGTACAAGTATGTTATTAATTATATTAAATTTGTTTATTTTGGAATAGAGTTTATAACTAGCAATTGCCTCTGTGGTGTAAAGGAACGCCAAAAGGAGACGAATGGTGTATTTTGGGTCCCACTGTCACACCCTTTTGACAAACGCACTCATGGTTTTGAAAACAAAAAACTGCTTACGGAAGTACTTATAGCAGTTTCTTGAGAGAAGATAAAGTGGTGCCGCAATACATGAGAAGCGTAGATTTTGCAAATAATGGTTTAAACGAAAGCATTTTGCGGGGGCACTATCAGATGCACATGACAGTTTGAAACGTAAGCGTATAAGCAAGTGGAATACATTGATTGGATTTGTCAATGGTACTGAGCAAACACTAAATAGTAGATACTGAAGCCTGGAACAGCAAATTGAAATTGCATAAGATTAGTAAAGAGTGACTTGTTAGTGCATATTTGTAATATTCGAAGTTTTTTTTTTTTTGAAATTATTGTTAATCATATTTGAAATGATATATGCACATCACAATTTGAAACGTGTGCGTATACAGAGAAAGAAAAACATTGATTGAAGTTGTAAATAGTACTAAGTAAATACTAAATAGTAGAGAGAGTAAGATTGAAATGGCTAGTTTGACTCAAACAATTAGAAAGTAATTTATTTTATTTTAGAAAGAGTGAAGCAAATGTACTAAATGTCTTTGCGAAGATCACATTAGAATAGATTAGGTTGAAGCGTGTTTATTTATTTATTTATTAATCTTTATTTTATTTTATTTCTATTTATTTATTTATTTTATTCTCATTTTTGTAATTAAGGAATTTTTTTTTTATCTATTTTATTTTTAATTTTAATTTTATCTTAATTTTATTTTATTTCTATTTATTTATTCATATTTTATTTATTTATTTAATTATTATTATTATTATTATTAGTATTATTATTATTATTATTTTTTATCATAGCATGTAACTCTAAAAAATAAAATAAATATATAAATTGAAACGCCCACTTTCGGCGTAAATATATTTTTTTTCAGAAAAATATCGCGTCATATTTTAGATGTAACAATTGGTATCACAAATAATATAAGTGGTACAAAATTTCAAAAGAGCGCATATCATACATCATAGGTTCAACAACCCAACTCCTACTCCAACACTAAAGAAAATGTCAAAAATTTATAGGCCCCAAATATAACTACATGTTTTGAGCCAAGATTGAGAATTGTGTGACCATAAAAATAAAAATGATAATTTGAATATCTCCGGAAACTTTCTCAAAGAAGATCAGCAACATTAGCAGGAAGCTCCTCAATAACCACATTGTAGAACCTTTGAATGTCTTGCAGCATTCTCTCGTCATCTCTTGTAACAAAGTTTATTGCCATGCCCTTCCTTCCAAACCTGCTACTACGACCAATTCAATGGAGGTAGTTTTCTGGCTGGGTAGGAAGGTCATAGTTGATGACTAGTGAGACTTGTTGCACATCAATGCCACGTGCCAGCAGATCAGTTGTAATGAGGACACGTGAGGATCCAGATCGAAATTCCCTCATAATGATATCCCTGGTGTTTTGATCCATGTCCCCATGAGTAGCAGAGACAGTGTGATCCCGAGCTCTCATCTTGTCTGTCAGCCAATCAACCTTTCGTCTGGTGTTAACACTTTGTGTGATTGCGAGGGTCTCATACAGATCACACAGCGTATCCTCTTTTTCAATGTTGACATAGAACTGATTGATACCCTCAAGTGTCAACTCATCCCTCTTCACTAGAATCCTCACAGGCTTAGTCATGAATTTCCTGGTGATCTCAAGAGCTTCAGGAGGCATTGTAGCAGAGAAAACACCCACCTGAAACTTTGAAGCCCCCGAAGGGAGTAGCTGAAAAATATCATAGATCTAGTCCTTGAAACCCCTGAAAAGCATTTCATCGGCTTCATCCAGCACAAACATCTTGACGTAATCGGGGCGAAGAGAGTGCCTGCGTAACATGTCAAACACACGGCCTGGGGTTCCAACAACAACATGAACTCCACTCATGAGTATACGCTGATCATCACGAACACTGGTTCCACCTACGCAGGCATGAACTTTGACCTCCAAGTAATCCTCGAGAGCACGCATCACCTTTTAGATTTGCTGTGCAAGCTCTCGGGTGGGAGCGAGAACCAAAGCCTGGCATTGCAGCAAGCCATAGTCGAGTTGCTGTAGAATTTCAGAACAGAAAGTCGCTGTCTTGCCCGTTCCAGACTGGGCCTGCTGTATCACATCAAAACCCTTGCAGAATGGCACTATTCCCCTCTGCTGAATTGCAGACGGCTTCTCAAACCCATAGGCGTAGATTCCTCTAAGAAGATTCTCGTGCAGGCCCATTTCATCGAAGCTTTCGTGAACTTCATCGTACCTTGCAAACTCCTCCTCTCCTTCTCCTCCTTCTGTACTTGAAAGTATTTCTTTCATCTTTGCGTCATACTGACGAGCATCGAACAAACTTGCATCTGCTACCACTCCGGCTCCGCCTCCGGCCATGATTAAGATTTAACATGCACAAGCTGAGATCGAATAGCAGAAATGGATTTCGCACAACAGAGATTTAATACGCACAAGCTGAAATCCAATAGCGCGTAACGTGGTGGACAGCTGACAACTACGACCAATAATCTATTTACCTTTGTCAAGATATTACTGGTTAGAAGGGCGATGAGAAAGCCCTCCCATTGGCTGAAAGAACAGTCACATTCGGCTAAAGCTGGTAAAGGGAACGCCTTTCGGCGTAATTATTAATGATTATTAGGTAATATATTTTTATAATTTAGTTTAAAGGAATTTATTTTATTAGGGTTTAGTTATGCTTGTAATTTTTTTGACGGTACCGATTTTCTGTAAAAGTAATATTTTTTGTTCTGTATGCACGCAATCAGCCATGCTGTGTCGCGCTGACAGAAGGTCGATTCAAAAAATGACTAGCTCCTCACCTCAGCGTGAGGGGTCGTCGTCCTTCAAAGATGTTCTGAACTGAAATCCATTTGTCAAGGGACGTTCAAGCAATGGATCAGTCGGCACCACTGCTATGACGAAGTCACTGTTTATGGGGGCACAATGGACAGACAAAGAGGGCCACAACTGCTACCTGCTAAAACAACGATTAACCCAAAGTTTGTTATCCCAACCAATCGTTTAGATAAAGCTGAACAGTACATGAAGGATCACGCCATAGTTTGCAAATTTTTGGGGATCTGACCCAAGAAGCAAGATATCTTGGTTTGGATCCAACATAAGTGCACCCCTCAGGGGTAGTTTGAGCTCCACATTCGAGACAAAGGATTCTTCACTGTCATCTTTGAGGATCTAGAAGATCGTAGGCGAATATTTGAAAATGGACAATATTTCATGGGAAGTGCTTGCCTCTTCCTCCATTGGCCAATTTGTTAAGATCTCTCATATCACAAAACAACGTCGTCATGCAGCATTTGCCCGGATCTGCGTCCACTTGAACATCTCTTAACCTTTCCTAGAGTCTATCGAGCTGGTCTACCATGGTTCCACCTGGACCCAGCCGCTCGACTATGAGCATGTCTTGTTTAAATGTCGGAGGTGCCATGAGTATGGCCATCTTTTCAGAGACTTCTCGATGACACTTGCAAAAGAAGCAAAGTTTGTTGCACAATTCTAGGACGAAGAAGGGTTTCAACAAGTGAGTGGACACTGCCTCCTTCAGAACCGCCCTCTGCAAGATGCTCCTTAGGCTCGTCCAGGGACCTAGGAGGCTCCTCAACCTCGACCGAATCTGTTTCCTCAGACCCCTGTCCCATCAATGACCCCTAGCTCAAATAACCCTTTTGTTGTCCTTGCAACCGAGGATCCCATCCTGGAGCATGCAAAGGATGCGCCATACTCATCGAATGAAGTAACCTAATACATGGAGGTGGATAAACAACACATTATCTCGGGAGAAAAGATGGCCACAAAAACAAAAGTTCCAAAACATATGGAAGCAGACCGAGAGGTCAAGGAAATCCTTATCAATATTAGCCGAATGCTGGAAGTAGAGGAGAGAAACAACATGTTAGGTGCGGAAGAGAAGAAGATGTTGGATATCTTTAAGATTTGGTGCAAGACAGACGTCAAAGAAATTCTAGGTAACCAACTTTCTCATTTTGGTCATTTATTCACTCAATGGTCATCTTAATCTAGCCGATCGGATTTAGATCTACGAAGCGTGGTTAAGGACAACAATGTCATGGCCCTTGCCCTCGTGGATCTCAATGGACCAGAGAAAAGAAATAAGGGGTGGAAGTTGAAAAAATATCTAATTCACGAGGTTGGAGAATTATTGTTGAATTCAGGATAGATGGGACAACTGATGGATTACTTTCCCAAATCCATACCTCCATCCTAATGAAGATAATATATTGGAATATACAGGGCTTCAATAGTCGAGGGAAGATTCGTTCCCTTAAAGAGAAAATTGATAAATATTGCTCGAAAATCTTCCTCCTACAAGAAACCAAGATGATCGATGACAGGGTCAGGGAAAACAATCAACGATGCTGGAAGAATAGTCAGGCAATGGCTATTGAGGCTGCGGGGGCTGCTGGAGGTCTTGCGATCCTGTGGGATCCAGAAAAAGTAATTTTATCAGATTGGGTAGGCACCCGATTCTCTATTTCAACTTCCTTCCGCTTGGTAGACGAAGAGAGATGGATGAGCCTGACCGCAGTTTATGGTCCTCCCATGCCTCGGGAGAAAACCCTTTTCCTTTCTCATCTACAAGGGCTGCAATGCTCATGGGCCATAGAGGATTGGATCCTAGGTGGAGATTTAAACATGATCCAAAATTTAGAAGAAAGAGAAGGGGAGTCCACAGATTAGATCCCTCAACTCAAGTGTTTAATGATACCATTGAATATCTACATCTAGTAGACATCCTACCAAATCACGACCTGCATAATTGGAATAATCATCATGGAGGCCCCAATCTGATAGCATGCCAGCTAAATTGTTTCCTCATCTCAAAACATTTGATGATGAAATACCCACAAATAGCCATTGAGATATTACTGTCCACGGGATCAAATTATTGTCAGATCATCCTGGATCTAACATCATCAATCGCCCCTCGGAAAAAAACCCTTCAAATTTGAAAGCTTCTGGCTCCGCCATCCTGAATTCCTAGACAAACTTGAAGCCTGGTGGACATAAATGGCCAACCCACTAGGTAATATGATGAAATCCTTCCAAAAGAAGCACCAGGCTTTGAAGATCCAAATCAAGATCTGGAACCGACAGGAATTTGGAAACATTTTCAAGGATAAATGCAAGCTGAGGATGCGCCTTGAAGAAGTTGAACAAACTATCATTCGAGAAGGGCGATCTCCAGATTTGGAAGAAGCAGATGGGCTCCTCTCCATATAATTAGATGAGAGAAGACACGAGGAGGAGATTTTATGGCGCCAAAAGTCGTGGATCCAATGGCTATGAGAGGGAGAGCGGAACTCCAAATTTTTCCATATATCTCCGATAAGTCATCGTCACCACAACAGTATCACACATATGCAAGGCTCCAATGGAACGAGACATGAAAGGTAGGAAGATATTGAGGAAGATCTAAAATCCTTCTTTACATCCCTATTGCAAGATGAAGGCTATGATTGCTCCGAATCTCTATGGAAGGTCATACAACACATTCCTCCTCTGATATACCATGACCAGAACAAGGCTTTCCGTAGCCCTATTACACTCACTAAGGAGGAAGAGGTAGTGAAGGCCCTGCCCATGAGTAAAGCACTCGGCCCCGACATATTTGCTGCTGAATTTTTCAAAACAGGATGGGCTTTCTTGAGTCAAGACATTTGGAAACTTATGGAGGAATCCTGTCAAATATGACAAATATGGTTTGCTCTTAATGCCACCTTCGTAACTCTTATACCCAAATCCTAGGAGGCCATATATCCTGACAAATTCTGCCCCATTGCTCTCTCCAATGTCATCTATAAAATCTTATCATCTATCTTAGTTCGCCGGTTGAAACCCCTTCCCCACCACATTATCAGCCAGGAGCAATCGGGATTTGTGGAGGGTTTCCAAATCTTGGATGGGATCATTTCGGCTCATGAGACTATCCACTCCATGAAGGCCCACAAATCCAGAGGGATGCTCCTTAAACTCGATCTATCGAAAGCCTATGATAGTTTGAGTTGGGAATATCTGCTAGCTATCTTGCGTGCCTTTGGTTTTGCGGAAGGTTGGGTCTAATGGATCATATTATTGATCTCCACCCCATTCTTCTCCATTCTTGTTAATGGTTCCCCCACCACGATCTTCAGGTTGTCCCCAAAAATTCGTCAAGGGGACCCAATCTCTCCATTCCTCTTCATAATTGTAGCAGAAGGCTTGGGTAGAATGATCAAAGCATCTAAGTAATCAAACTTGTTGGCATTCCTCCACCTACCGGGAACTAATGTGGACATGACCCACCAACAGTTTGTAGATGATAATATTAATGTTTGGGAGAGCCACCCGAAGAAAGGTGCTGTTTGGCTGAATCCTCATTTTGGCAGAACTTTCAAGGCGTTTGGCAGGTATGATCCTAAACGAGAGAAAAGCCATGAATATCTACTTCTTTCAAACTCAGCACTTTGTTCGAAACTTGTTTGAAGTTAGAATACAGGCTTCAAACATAGGGTCCCTCCCTTATAAATACTTTGGAGTTCCTCATATTTAACTCCTTCTTTTGCATTTCACAGAAAGGAACTGTGAACTCGAGTATCCAACAAGCTCTCAGCCGACCCTGGCTGTTCTCGCTCTGGTCTGGTAGAGGCCACTCTTCTTGAAGTTGGTATTGCAAGCCATTCCCATGTACCAACTCTCGGGCTCTCGCTCAATTTCTCATTTACTCTAAATTGACAACCATTTTTAGACGATTCCTCTCAGAGTAGTCCCCTCATGCAGACAGGAAATGGTCAAGCTCATGGCTGACACTAAGTTATGCCTCCCAAAAATGATGGGGGGACTTAGCCTATGGGATCATTTTTCTCAACGCCACCTTTGAGAAATCTATGCGGAGATGGATTCAAGAGAAGGAAATATGGAAACTAAGATGGACTGAAGCCTTAGGTCAGACTAATGGAGGAGCTAGATTCAGGAACCTCATCGATGTACCTGGATCGAGCTATCTAGAATGGTAGTAATGCCAAGAACAATTCTCACTGGGGAGACATTTTGCAGTGTGACATATGGGCACTGACTTTGCTTTTGGTAGGACTCCTAGCATCAATCTCCATGTTTGACAGACTGCCTCCTTTCAGTAGCTGAGGAAGTCACTCTTCCACTCGATTCGCCTCGAGTGGAGAATTATTGCACCCATCTCTATGATCCCCATATGGGATGCCTAGAAACTACAGAATACACTCCGTTTAGAAATTTCCATGGCAAAGCAGCGTTTGGCCCTCATTCTCAAAGGTAGAAGCACATTCATGCATCCCATGACCCAGATAAACTTATATGCTCGTCAAATGTATGACGCCTTATTAAAGAATCATATTTGATTAGAGCACAAAACTCGTACTTCCAAAATGGTTGCTCATGGAAAATAATTGGGACAAGCACTCCATGGCCCTAGCAATACTTTGCCAGGTCATAAGTGAGTGCTTACCTATGATCATCTCCTAAAGCGGGGTTTTGTTGGGCCATCCATATGCCCACTCTATAAGCAGCAGAGGAAACTCACCATCTTCTGCTAAATTTTCCACAAACGTTGTTGGGGATCTGCCTTCCTCCAGATGCAGGTCTCCAGGGATCAACCGAGGACCTTGGAGCTCTCTATCCGAGAAAATAACAACTACTTTTCACCCTGGTGGTAAGTCGAGCATGGTGGCCTCACTGGTCACTCATGGAAACATGAAAATGACAATAATCGCTCCATCTTTCGAAATAAAAGCCTCCATCTCCTTCATTTAGTCCTGAAACCATTGACAATATCCATGAATCTATTTTATCGCAGACATGGGATCCTAACTAATAAAGGGAGATCCTCTAAATAGTCGCATCCTTACATTTATAAACCTCTCCTTTAAATCGATTCATCCAGAAGAAATAGGAGCCAAATCCCTGCCTTCCCACCTCTAAGATCTTCTCCTCCCGTGAGTTGTATTGTTAAAATTTTAACAGCCTCTAAGGCAATCCTACCCGTGGATTTGGGAGGGATTTAAGTAGATTCTTTAGGATCCTCACAAAAATCCTTGTCTGGACGAGTGAGACAAGCAATGGGAAAATGTGGCATATTTTTTCAAGGCTCAAAGAAGTATCCAGGCTTTGTCATATATTCATTATAAGATCACATTATAAGGGTGATTCCCTGCCTCATCCTTGACATGGTCCAACGTATCCAATGGCTGAGATTCCAGGAAAGTGAAGAAGGTGAGATGGTCAGTTAGGAAGTCAACTTACTATCTGAACAGAGTACCCAAATTTAGATCATTTGAATAAGGGCCATCCAGCAGCCACGTTCTGCAGTCAGAAATAGGTGGATGATTACAGAATAGAGGCACGAACGCTCCTAGTGAGAGTTTCAAGCACGGGCAGAGATATTTCCAAAGGTGATCTTGACTTGAGAGAGCTACAATCCATATAAATCCATTATGAGGAAAACCTTATACCCAATGGGGGTGTACTATATCAAATGGAAAAACAGAGGCAATGAGGCGTAGGAGGTAAAGAACTTCCACTGCGCGCCCTCAGTGGCTTAATCACCCTCACACGCTCTAGTGGTGTCTTGGTTTGTGCACCAGCATTCTATTATCCAAAGACACTAGGGCCGATAGTTGTTGGGGCACTACTCTTATGTCAGTGATGGTGAGTGAGGGTGAGAGAAACTATGTTTAACGTCTAACCCAAGCAGAAGGCTTGAGAATCACAGGTGAGAAATTGGAATGGTGGGGAAGGTGTTGGAAGGGTTTTGTTTTAGTGTTCGCCCATGGGATCCAGCACGTCTGCCCACTGTAATGACCCCAGACTGGCAGGTGCACCCACCCTTGTGGCTGGGGCAGGCTCCTTCAAATTGTGGCCTGGTCTGAAATGGTAGGGGGTCCATTGTGGTGGTGTAGGCTCAAGGCTGCAGACGAGGCTAGTGAGCTGTGTTGCTGGAGGCCCGGGGTATTCTCGGGGGTCTCGACTTCCTATTGTAGGTCATCTGACATTGGGTTATTTACGTTGAAAGAGGTATGACAATATTGGCGTCCAGCGGCTCATGGCTGTGAGCTGGTTCAGACGCCGTGTTGCAGTGTTGGTAATCATACTCTTACGGTTCTAATTGGGTTGCGGTTTCCGTGTTGGTGAGGCACCCTATAGCCCCAACTCTGAGGTAGGAGAGGCATAGGGTTGTAAACATACCTCCAAGAGCGCAAAGAGGTGGTCTTGGGTGAGGAAAGGAGGATATAAGGTCGACAAGGAGCCCAACTGACTCATAGTCTACTAAAGCCAACATTCGATGGCAACGACAGTACTTCCATCCCAATAAGTGAGCCAAGTGAAGCCTGGACTACCTTGGACATGATTGTAGCTAAGTGGAAACATATACAACTCATCATACAATACAGCAGCATAGGTATGAGGAGAGAAATGAATTTTTACCTCTGCATTAATGATATTCACGGATCTGAAATTGATTTTTGCTATTGCTATGCTAATATTAGTTTTCAGATTTATAAATGAAAGTGCTTGTGTTTGTTTCTCAGAAAATACATATTTTCCTATGAATGATAAGCAAACAAACTATGTAGACTGTTGAATTTCATGAACATAAAAGAACATAAACTAAATGTTGAACAACAACATATAAAACACACAAAACACATAGAGCTTAGTCAAATACACATGGTTTTGATGAAGGAGTTCACCCCTCCTGGGCTACATCTCCTTGGTGCAACTTCCATGCCTTGGGTCTTTGTACTAGATTTAATTGTGAAAAAGTGTTGTTTAGAGTCTCTTGTTTCCTTTAAACGTGCTCCAATGGGTCCAAAACATCAAAATATACCAAGAATGACTCTTCCTGAGCTAAAATTGGTCGAAAATTTCCTTAGTTATGGCAAAACCAAAATTTCCTACTCTTTCTCCGCTAAAACTGCAAGTTTGTGAGATAGTTCCACTAAAAGTGGAGCTTCCGCCGCATTTTTTGGGCTCCACCAAGTATTTCGCTAACTTAAAATCGTCATTATCTGAAGTTAAGTGTGTATTTATGAGTTAATTAATTAGGTTTTAGTGCAAATTATGTTTTTGAATTAATCACGGATTATCATGAGCTTAATCCAGATTAGTGGTAATAAAGAATGGTTTATCACAATAAAAACTCCGTCCGTAAAATGGCACTGCCCCACAGTTTTGAGAATTTGAATATATGGGAGGGGGATGGCCTGCAGGGCTCGCCCCCTCCAGACCCCCAACCGTGGCGCGATCAAGATTCAAATATATGTGGAATCCTTATGTTATCAAGGATCATGGTGATGGTGTAACGGTTGGTGATGGTGCTTGTATGGGGGAGGTCGTAGGGTTGTCCCTAACCTCTGCCCCTCCTCGGTCATAAATTTTGTTGAACACAACATTGCAATTGGACTTTTGTTTAATATATATTCAAATTATATATGTGCCATTTGACCTTTGATTCAAACCTTGTATAAAATTAATGTATGCACCCATAAAACATTGAATTTTCACCTTGGATAAAATATATGTCGTTCATCCTTGCCATGTGGGAGGGCACGTGGCAGCCTGTGGCTGCTCCACATGGCCCTTCTCCATTGGCTCAAATTCACCAAATTTAAAAATAGTAATCACCATATATCGAAATTTCAACCTTAGGATTAGGAGGAAAAATTTTAATTTCCCAAGCAACATTGGCGAATCTGACTGTGACAGTTGTCATAGTGTTATTGGCTAAAAATTGGAAAATATTCCCTAGATATTCTTGAGGTTCTAACTGGACTACCAAATCATCAGTCTGTCACTGTTCTGCACATTTTTTCCTGTTTGAGAAAACGGGCAGCAGACTATAACTTACTCATACGAACACAAATTTTGATGAAATGAGTTGTGATGGAATCCTGGTGACAAGCTCTATCCGGTCACTCTAGCTTGGAGTATTTCTAAGCACTTTCATTTTTTTGAGCTAAATATTGAGCCTTTGATCATTCCTCCCCATTGGAAGCCTTTTGGACCCTAAAATATACTATCAATTATTCATAAGGTGAGGGTACAACTCCCTCACCCTTTCACTCTCCATCCATTTGGCCTTGGAAGGATTTTTTTCGTTGAGTCCCACTCTAAGGTATTCGACATTCTCTCTCCTTGAAGTTCTGATTATTTTGTCAAGTATGAGATCTTGTTTGATTTCATTAAGAAACTCTGGCAAGAAATCATCTATTGATGAGAGATGAACATGCTCTCCTTGATCATCAATGAAATGAGGCTCAAACAATCTCAAATTATCAACATTAATGACATAATATATTTGCACATAAGGAGGAAAATCTAGCTTAAATGCATTAGTACCAATATTTTCCAGAATTTTAAATGGACCATAATGGATTGGCTTGATATTTTTACCTTCCCCTTGCAATATTTCTTTGTGATTAACACGGTGTTTATCATGCCTTGCCTTGCAGCTGCTTTGACTCTTTCCAAGTTGTTCTTGCACTGTGTGATGTACCAATTGAATTTTTTCAATGAACTTCCTTGAATTATCTATGTCACTATGACCATCTATAGCGACATCTTTCTCAAAGATGAAGTCCAAAGGAGAAATTGGCAAGTACCCACGATCTGCCTCAAATGGTGATTGTTTTGTGGAAGAATGCTTTTCCCTATTGTATGCATGTTGAGTGTAATGAATTTTTTCATCCCACACCTTGGGATGTTTGCTGCAATAGCCTCTAAGAAGATGAATCGCTGTCATGTTTACCACCTTAGTCTGACCATTTGTTTGCGGATGAAATTTTTTACTCTTCTTAAACTTTGTGTCCATCATGTCCCATAATTTTGACCAAAAAATCCCAACAACCCAGGAATCTCAATCACTTACAATAGAAGTAGGAAGACCAAAATGAACCCAAAAAATTTGAAAGAAAAGATGAGCTATTTGTTCAGCTATAATTTTTTTCTGGCATGGCATCAAAAGACACATTTTGTTGAACCTATCTACAACCACATAAAATTAATCATGACCTTTCCTTGACTTTGGAAGACCACCTACAAAATCCATTGAGATACTCTCCCAAGGATGTGAAGGAATTGGAAGTGGAGTGTACAATCCAAGTTTCCTATTACTAGGCTTACTTATTCCACATAAATAACATCCTCTAATAAAACAAGATACAATATCAATCATGTGTGGCCAATACCAATACCTTTGGAGATTCACTACTGTCTTTCCTACACCGAAATGTCCAACAACCAATGAAGTGTTCGCCTCCCTTATGATATTTTTTCTTTCTCCCTTTGGTATACATAAATTTCCCATGTGATACAACAAATAGTTATGCACATGATAATCTAACACTTCATTTTGGTTTCCTTTGCTCAAGCTTTCATACACATCTTGAACATCACTATCATATGCATATTGTTCAATGCAACTTTCATGCATAAATGAATTGTGCTTGAGTATAATAGATGAATTTACAATATGCCTAGAGATCATATCAATTACCTTATTGTAGATTCCCTTTTTATACCCGATAACCAAATGAAATTGTTGTATAAATCTCATCCATCTGAAATGTCTTGATTGCTACAACTTTGACTGTGATTGTAAGTACTACAATGGCTGACAATCAGTATGGCCAATGGTCTCTTTCCCCATCAAATAGTGCTTCCATTTCTTTACACTTTATACCAATGCATATAACTCTTTTTCATAGGTGGGATAGTTAGTCACAAATCCATTAAAATTTTCAGAATGAGACGAAATAGGCTTACCATGTTGCATGAGAACTGCTCCCATGGTGTAATCAGTTGCATCTGTTTGGATCTCAAATGGATAAGATCTGAAAGAGCCAATACTGGTGCTAAACTTATCTTTTGCTTTAAAGCATCAAATGGTTTTTGCTGAATATCTCCCCAATGGAATAATTTCTTGATGCTTGTCAATGCATGTAACAGAGCTACAATGGAAGAAAAAATAGTAGTGAATTTCCTCCAATATTGTGATGCCCCAAGAAAGCTTCTTACCTCTGTAAATATATTGAGCTTGGGCCAATTCAGAATGACCTCTACTTTTGAAGGGTCTATCTTCAACTCACTTCCTCCAACAATGTGTCCCAAATACACTAAAGAAGTCTTTCCAAACTCACACTTCAACATCTTTAAAAATAACTACTCTTTTTTCAAGACATCAAGTACCTTGTTCACATGCATGACATGTTCATATCTTGATTTGTTGAATATCAAAATATCATCTAAGTAAAAAATGAAAAATTCATCTATAAATTGTCTTAGTACATCATTCATAACTCTCATGAAAAGAGCTGGAGCATTTGTTAGACCGAATGGCATAACTAGTCACTCAAACAACCCTTGTCTAGTTCTAAATGAAGTTTTCCAAATGTCCTCTTCAGCTATTCTAACTTGATGATAGCCATGGCATAAGTATAACTTAGTGAAATATCTTTCATACTTTAACTGACCTAGCAAATCATCAATGTGTGGGAGTGGATAGCGATTCTTTTGTCATGATTTTATTGAGTGCACGGAAATATATGCACATGCACCAAGTCTTGTCCTTATTTGGTACCAAAAAAATTGGTGAACCACATGGAAAAGTAGATGGGCGTATGATACCTTTGTTCAGAAATTCTTGAATTTCCTTCTTGATTTCCAAACTCTCCATAATTGACATGTGATACATACCAATGTTTGGAAGTGGAACATCTTGCTGCAGTTGAATCTCATGCTGAATTCCCCTCTTAACCACTTGGTTCTTGAAACATCTCTCCATGTTGACTTACCACATCAAAAAAATCAGATTTTAATTTTCCATCACATCCTTCAAAATATTCATAGTCAATATCATCCTTTTTCTTGATTATGAGAAGCACACAATTTTTACTTGCATTAACTAGCCTCTTCATTTGCCTTGCATTCACTAAAGAAATATTCAGTTTTTTGTGATGAGCTCTCACAATATACTCCACCCCATCCTTAAGCAAATGATATTTTCTCTCATGGAGATAAAACATTGCTTTCATGTCATACAAAGATGGACTTCCCAAGATAATCCCGAAAATGTCAAGTGGAACCACATCTAACTCAAATTCATCAACAAAGTTTGCAGTAATATCAATTCAAAATATGCATTTCCTTGTAGCCTGTAAATTGGCACTCTTAAATATACAACCCAAAGGGCATGGTTTATGATGTGGTATGGTTTCAAGGTTAAGCTTTTTGACCAAGTCTTCTAAAATCAGTTTTTCTTGTGACCCACTATCAAACAGTGCATCAATCTTTGTATGATTTGAAATCACTATAACATGGAACAATTCTATTCTTGTGTCTTCATTTGGAGTGTTTTTGTGACTATTTGAGGAACTAGTACTTGCTATGGCTTCCTTTCCTTAGTTAACCACGGCTACAATGTTAGTCTCATCTCTGGAATCAGATCCAAGATCTTGTTGTGTGGTGGCGATCATATTTTCTTTCCCCTTGTTATTTGGTTTCTTTGGCCTTAGTTCAGGATGTAGTTTCCAACAGTGGTCTTCATCATGCCCCTCTTTGGAACAATTTTTGCATGTAGTTTTCTCCCCTTCTTTCTTGATGCTTGAATTCTTATTTCCCTTCCATTTTCCTCCCTTCTCTTTTCCCTTACCCTTGAATGGCTTATTCTTACTACCCTCTTCCTAAATGCTCTTTCCCCTTACTTCAATATGTGTGGCTTGCACACATACTTCATCTAAATTTTTCGGGTTAAACATAAGGATAGTATGTTTCAAATAGGAATGTAAACCCCCAATGTATTTCAAGAGTGTGTCTTGGGAATTCAAGTTTACTCCTAAAAACAAAGCCCTCTTTCTAAACTCCTAGGTGTACTCTTGAACTGTTTGGCCTTTGAGTTGCCTAAAGTTTTGCCAACTCATAATTGATTTTTTCATATAGACTAATGCATGAAATTGTATTTTAATGGAAGAAATCAATGCAACCCAAGAAATGGATATCTTACCATGGATTCACATTTCCTCTTCAGTCTTTTCCTCCCACCAAAGTAGTACTGATATTTCTAGCCTTAATGAAGCCAACTGGATCTTTATGTTGTCCTATTTTAGATTATGAATTATGTAGTATACTTCCAATTGATAAATCCAATTGTATAACTTTTATGCATTTACCTCACCATTGTACATGGGAGGTTCAAACTTGTTGTCCAACTTGAGTAATGGAGTATTTCCTTTTGGGATTTTTGAATGAGTGTGACTTGTTTTTGTAGTGGAAGTGGAAGATGAAGATGTTGATGAAGACGATGATGATGGGGATGTTGGATATGGAGGTGGATTTCCTCCACTTCCTTTTGAACTCTTCTCTTCATCCTTCTTTTCATACGAAGTTCCTTCTCCATGTGGAGGCTGAGAACCTTCTCCTGCTTTTTCTACAGTGAATGCATCAAACATGATTTTAACCATTCTCTAAATGTCCTTGAAGTTTCTCTTGACATCTTCTTCTTCTCAATGTCCATGACTCTCCCCAACACCTGATATGATGGCTAAGGATTCAAACTCGACTTTCGATGCTTGTACCTTTTCAATAACCTTAGCTTCTTATGCACTTTGTACATCTTCAATCTCAATTGCTGGGGATAGAACTTGAGGTCATTCAAGTGTATATTTGAGTATAAAGTTGGGTGAAGATGATTCTCTCTCAACTCTCTTTTTTCTTGTCCTACTTTCAGGACAAACAACCAGTAGATTCCATTATCCTGTCTGCAAATTCAACCTTGTAAGCATCACAAAATTGCAACTATTAAAACCCTTCTTGCACAATCTCAAGAAAATAAAGAAAATAACCTTTTCTCTGATACCAACTTGATCCGAAGTTGATTTTTAGTTAATTTTGTGCTAATATCAATTTCAGATTTCATATGAAAATTCTTTGGCTTGCTTCTTGTAGGGCTTATACATGTGCTTATGAATGATAAATCAACAAAATTGATGAGATTAAGTGTATTTCATCAACATAAAAGCATGGAAACTAAATGTTGAAAATCATCATATAAAACACAACAAACACAAACAACTGAGTCAAATACACATGTTTTTGTTGAAGGAATTCACCCCTCTTGGGCTACATCTCCTTGGTCCAGCTTCCATGGCATGGGCCTTTGTATTAGCTTCAATTGTGCAAAAGTGTTATTTACATTCTCCTGTTTCCTCTACAACCTACTCCAATGGCTCCAAAACATCAGAATATACCAAGAATGACTCTTCTTGAGCCAAAATTGGTCAAAAATCTCCTCAGTAATGGAAAAACCAATTTTTCCTACTATTTCTCCACTAAAACGAGAAGTTCGCCAAATAGCCCCACTAAAAGTGGAGCTTCCGCTGCATTTGGCATGATCTTCCAAGTCCGCCGCTAACTTAAACTCATCATTATCTAAATTTAAGCACACATTTAGGAGTTAATTAATTAGGGTTTAGCGCAAAGTGCATTTTTGCGTTAATCATAGATTAGCATGAGCTTAATCTGGATTAGTGGTAATAAAGCATGGTTTATTGCAATAAAAACTCTAATGGTGAAATGGCGCTACCCCAAGGTACTAAGAATTTGAATATATGGGAGGGAGCTTGCCCGCACGGCTGGCCCCATCCGCACCCCCAACCTTGGCGTGATCAAGATCCAAATATATGTCGAACCCTTATGTTATCAAGGATCATGGTGATGGTGTAACAGTTAGTGCTGGTGCTTGTATGGGGGAGGTCACGGTGTCGACCGCGACCTCTGCCCCTCCTCAGTCATAAATTTTTTTGAACTTAAAATTTCAATTGGACTTTGGTTTAATATATATGCAAATAATATATGCGTCCTCTCACCTTTGATTCAGACCTTGTATATAATTAATGTATGTACGCATACAAACTTGAATTTTGACCTTGGATAAAATATATGCCATACATCCTTGCCATGTGATCTGAAAATGTAACTTCTTAGATTTGTTCCAGAGATTGACTGTAGCGGTATTTACTAGATATGTGACCTTTGATAAAAGGATGAGATCCAGAGGCTACCTGGCCCTTTACAGACTCTGTCTTTAGAAATTGTAGAATTTAACACTCATGATCTAAAAATGGAAGTACTTGAAAATGTGTGTAAGGTATCCATTTCCATTAATTAAATGTGTGCAAAATTCTCCATGTCTTGTTGCATAAATCAAAGTGTTTTTCGTAACTGTATAAGAGTTTATGTGTGAAGGCAAGTTAATTTAATTTTATTTTTAACATATTAAATCAAAAAATTTCAGCAAGATAACTTTAGCATAACATGACACAGATGTTTGGTGAGCAGTTCACCCCTCCTAGGCTATGTCTGCTGGATCAAGCCTCCCAAAATGAGCTTGTCCTCTTGTATCAAAATGCTTTCAAATGCTAATACAAGTTTAAAAGTGTCTCAATGGACAAATCTGAATGTAAATACTGATTCAGAAGACATGAAAAATCTAATAATTCCTTTCCAAATTCACTAAACAGTGAAGAATTACCATAAACACTGATTTCTTCAATAAGGCCCTAATGGCTCTTTGAAATCCTCTGTAGATTTTCAGGTTGTAGAAGTCATAAAACAGGTCTGAAAACTCTTCCATTAGGTTCAGAAGGTGGAAATTAGCTGAAAATTATTTTTGGATCACCTCAAACAGACAGGTACAACTCAACACAGCTCCATTTCCCCAATGGCCCTAATGGCTCAAAAATATTCCCTGAAGATAAAATGGCTATATAACTCCTCTACTACCTTTGGAACCTATCCCAATGGCTCTTGAATTCTGAAAATAGTCAAAAATGACTTTTGGTTCACCTCAAATGGTTAACCATAGCTCAAAACAGCTCCAACTCCATCTTGGCCCTCACGGCTCTCATTGTTTCCCTGAAGAAAAAGGGACTAAATATCAACTCCAATGGACCAAAAAATTGTTCCAATGGATTCAAAATGCTCTAAATACCAAAAATAAAAAAACATTTCATCCAAAAAGGTTCATTAATGGAGAAGTTATGGCCAAATCAGTATTTGCCCAATATCCCCTAAAAAAACTCCACCAAATGTGGAGAAACTAGAGTTAGCTGGAGTTAAATTTGATGGAAGGCCTAAAACCTCGCTGCACCCTCCAGATTCGGCAGAACCACTAGCATTCATATTTAATGTCAGGGGGTTATGGTCACATGCGGAGAACCCGCCGGAACCGCCGAGAAGACCACGGTTAACTAACCTCGTAATAAACTAACTTCGAATTTAATTGAAACTGTGGCATAAAATTTATTTAGAGCGGTCACATGGTATAGTTGGCGGGCAGAAAAGGTTCGTATTTTGCTGCACCACTGGTCCAAAAAGTGTGGTCAGGTTGAATGGGGGCTAGCCCCTATAACCTCTGCCCATATTAAATTCAAACATTAAAACCAATGTATTTTGCATATGGTTTAAGAAACACCATCGTGGCTCAATGATAGAGAACTCCACTTTTTGGCATGCGGTCTTGGGTTCCAATCTAGCCGGAGCCAAAAAAAAAATTAATTGACCTTTCCTAGGCCACGTGGCAGCCTCTAGGCTTGCCATGTGGCAGCCTACCATTGGTCAAAATTTTCAAAAGTCAAACCAACGACAAATAGGTGTATTCCATTTGTCATTACCGGATTGGACCAGGTGGAATATTCTAGGGAATATTTTGAGGAATATTCTAGGAATATTCCTTTTTTAATTTTTCAAATTTGGAAGTCAAACTTGGTCAAACTGGTCTTTTGCCTGAAATTGTGAATTTTCAAACTTGAATAAATTTCACATATAGTATCGGATTTGAGGGTTATTCACGGCTATAGGATCGTATCAACGAGGCCTATCCACTCATTCAGGTTGCAAGTGATTTTGAACACTTTCAATTTTGAGCTTTTTCCATAGCTTGGACTTGAGCACCTGATCACACCTCCCAAATGAGAAGCTTTTGGACCCCAAAAGCTCATTGAAATGAAGAAACTAAACTATAGCATAGAAAATGAGAGAATAAGAACATCCTCTTCTCTCCAGATCCCAAAATTTTTCCTGAATTACCAACTATTCACATGGCGAATTTTGCTGAATGAGCCATGTACTTGTGCCGAATCCTGACCAAGTTTTCTCGCCATACCAATCTGACATTCTGAAACCAACAATGACCCTTGCTGAAAATTGTGCCCTCCTTGCTTGCATGCCTTTCCAACTCATGGAATCTTGCATTTCTTTGCTCTACACCAATCGACACCAAAGGCACCTTGTGCAACATATGACATCAACAACAAGTTGACAATGAAATGTGTTATATCATTGATACACAAAATCTGTAACAAGTGTGAACACAACCGAAAAAATTCGATAAACATGTGTGACACAATCGACACAAGTCGATAAACAACAAGATACATCTTGAAAAACACATGTGTATGTATCATGTATAATGAACTATATGCAGTTCGCTAATTACACATACAACCTCTATGTACATGTGCAACTTCAACTCTTCTTTTCAAATACCAACAAGTACATCATCCCCAAAAAACATGTGGGTGACTAAGAGCTGAACCAAAAGGCATTGCTGCAATATAAGTGAGTATCATACTCAAATTTTACACCTCCATGGCGAAACTTTGCAACAACAAAGAAATTCCTTCAACTGAAACTGCTTTTACATGCAATCTTGCATCAACTTTTCAACTCAAATACATGCATACCAATCTGAAATTTTCATGTACAAAATGAAGATGACTTACTACATTAAGAAGTTAATCCACTTCCTACCAAGCGAGCTCCATGGCGTCTTTTGTGGCTGCAATACACCTTCATGTGAATCATTCATTTCCACATCGATAATGGACTCCATAGATCCACTTACGCCAAGACTTTTTTCCTCTAGCTGCCTGTGCTTTGGACGATTTGTTGGATGCAAGGTCCAACAATGAGAGACATCATGTCCCTTCCTTTGAAAAAATGTGCAACTCTCAAGCACTTTCTGAGAAAGTTCTCTTTGCCTCTTCTACTTCATGTGTGCTTTCTTTTTCAACTAGCATCTTGAAGCAATTTGGTTAAATCCACCACAAAATGTGCAACAAAACTTTCTTTCATTTGAACAAGAAAAATTATCATTCTTTGTTGAAACACAATCAAATTGATCATGTGAATAATTATACCTCTTTTTCTGCATGGAATTTCCATCCTTTTTGTCTTCGAAAGACGGTGAACTAGTAGAGGAGACAACTTTCCTTTTCAGACTTTCATCACAATTCTTGTCTTGGAAACTGTTTGAACTTGAAGGCTCACCATAAGCGGCATGTTTACCCTCTACTTGCTACAATGATGGCTTAAAACAATGTAAATCATCCTTAAAACAAATTTGACATATATGCATAGAAGAACTTGGAATAAAGGTTCTCTTTAAATTTGCATCACATGCATTCAAGGATTTAGAGACTTTGCCATTAAACTGCTCATATCCAAGACCAACATTTTTGGGTCACTCCACAATGGAAATAGGGTCAACCATTCTTTGTGCATGCTTTTCCAAACCTTTGCCTTCTTGATATCCCATCTTAAACATTAATTTGGACTCGATTCCCCTTGTATGTTTTTCAAAAGAACCAACACACTTTTCAATAGAGGAAATTGAAGACAAGTTGGAATGATTTACCTCTTCCTCAGGAATTTTCTTGGACAAAGCTTCTTGAGCTTGAAGGAGTTGTTTCTCCATGTCATGCAATATTTGGAGAATTTCTTCCTTCTCATCCTTCATAGCCAACAATTGTGCATGAAGCTTAACACTTTCTCTTTGATCCTCAATGAGAATCTGCACCATGTCCTTCACCTTAATGAACTCATTCTTCATGTCATCATTGAAGAATCTCGTGAAGGAGGAAACTTCACTTGTAGAAGAATTTGACATTATGTAAATGGTCAAATTAACAAAAGGAACTTCTGAAGAAAATTTCTCTAAGCCTTCCAATAAATGACAAGCTTTTAACCAAATGTCAGTAAAGACCCCTTATTTTCAAGAAGCCATAAAACATAAACTCCAATAGCTTTTGTAGGAAACACTAACCAAGTAAGTTTATTTTCCAAAGGTAATCTTGAGGTACTTTGGGATAAGGAAATAGCCTACAACTCTTTTTTCCTTTCCAAGAATTAGCTAACAACAACTATCTTTTCAACTCAAGAAAACTCATACAACCAACCATTTTGCAACCAATAAAACAGTCAATATTTTACACTATTTTAACACCTTTTGCACAAAAAAAAATGCTCAAGCTAAGCACAACCAAGCTTAACCAAAGCTCTGATACCATCTGATTTGAAAATGTAACTTCTTAGATATGTTCCAGAGATTGACTATAGGGGCATTTACTGGATATGCCACCTTTGCTAAAAGGATGAGATCCAGAGGCTACCTGGCCCTTTACAGACACTGTCTTTAGAACTTGTATAATTTAACACTCATGATATGAAAATGGAAGTACTTGAAAATGTGTGCAAGGTATCCATTTCCATTAATTAAATTTGTGCAAAATTCTCCATGTCTTGTTGCATAAACCAAAGTGTTTTTGGTAACATTATAAGAGTTTATATGTGAAGGAAAGTTAATTTAATTTGTTCTTTAACATATTAAATAAAAAAATTTCAACAAGATAACTTCAGCATAACATGACATAGATGTTTGGTGAGTAGTTCACCCCTCCCGGGCTACGTCTGCTGGATCAAGCCTCCCAAAATGAGCTTCTCCTCTTGTATTAAAATTATTTCAAATGCTAATACAAGTTTAAAAGTGTCTCAATAGACAAATATGAATGAAAATACTGATTCAGAAGACATGAAAAAGCTAAGAATGCCTTTCCAAATTCACTAAATAGTGAATAATTACCATAAACAGTGATTTCTTCAATAAGGCCCTAACGACTCTTCGAACTCCTCTGTAGCTTTTCAGGCTATAGAAGTCCTCAAACAGGTCTGAAACCTCTTACATTAGGTTCATAAGGTGGAAATTAGCTAAAAATGGTTTTTGGATCGCCTCAAACAAAGAGGTACAACTCAACACATCTCCATTTCCCCAATGGCCCTGATGGCTCAAAAATCTTCCCTGAAGCTAAAATGGTGGTAGAAATCCTCTATTTCCTCTGGAACCTATCCCAATGGCTTTGGAATGCTGAAAATAGTTGAAAATGACTTTTTTTTCACCTCAAATGGTTAACCATAGCTCAACACAGCTCCAACTCCCTCTTGGCCTTCGTGGCTCTCATTGCTTCCCTGAAGCAAAAGGGACTGAAGATCAAATCCAATGGCTCTGTAACCTATTCCAATGGATTTAGAATTCTCTGAATACCTGAAATAAAAAACAATTTCATGCAAAAAGGTTCATTAATCATGAAGTTATGGCCAAAACAATATTTGCCCAATATCTCCTAAACAAACTCCACCAAATGTCGAGAAACTAGAGTTAGCTGGAGTTAAATTTGGTGGAAGGCCCCAAATCTGGGCACACCCTCCAGATTTGGCGGAACCACTGGCAGTCATATTTAATGTCAGGGGGTTATGGTCACATGCGGAGAACCCGCCGGAACCACCGAGAAGACCACGGTTAAGTAACCTCGCAATAAACTAACTCCAAATTTAATTGAAACCGTGGCATAAAATTTATTTAGAGCGGTCACATGGTATATTTGGCAGGCAGAAAAGGTTTGTATTGTGCCGCACCCCTAGTCCAAAAAGTGTGGTCATGTTGAATGGGGGCTAGCCCCTTTAACCTCCGCCCATATTAAGTTCAAACATTAAAACCAATGTATTTTGCATATGGTTTAAGAAACACCATCGTGGCTCAACGGTAGAGCACTCCACTTGTTGGCATGAGGTCTTGGGTTCCAATCTCACCAGAGCCAAAAAAAATTTAACCGACCTTTCCTGGGCCACGTGGTAGCCTCCGGGCCTGCCATGTGGCAGCCTACCATTGGTCAAAATTTCAAAAAGTCAAACCAACCACAAATAGGTGTATTCCACTTGTCATTACCGGATTGGACTAGGTGGAATACTCCAGGGAATATTTTAGGGAATATTTTGAGGAATATTCCAAGAATATTCCTTTTTTAATTTTTCAAATTTGGAAGTCAAACCTAGTCAAACTGGTCTTTTGCCTAGAATTGTGACTTTTCAAACTTGAATAACTTCCACATACAGTGTCGGATTTGAATGTTGTTAATGGATACAAGATCCTATAGACGAGGCCTATCTAATCATTAAGGTTGCAAGTGATTTTGAACACTTTAAATTTTGAGCCTTTTCCATAGCTTGGACTTGAGCTCCTGATCACCATGGGGGAGGGCACGTGGCAGTTTCCAGATCCTGCACATGGTCCTTATCCATTCACTGAAATTCACCAAATTTAAAAATTATAATCACCATGTATAGAAATTTCAACCTTAGGATAAGGAGGATAAATTTCAATTTCCCAAGAAACATTGGTGAATCTGATTGTGACACGTCACCGTGTCATTGGATGAAAATTGGAGAATATTTTATGGATATTCTTAAGGTTTTGACTGGACTGCCAACTCATCAGTCTATCACCGTTCTGCACATTTTTACCTGTTTGAGAAAATGGACAATAGACCATAACTTACTCATACGAACTTGAATTTTGATGAAATGAGTTGTGTTGGAATCCTCGTGACAAGCTCTATCCAGTCTCTCTGTTTTGGAGCATTTCTGAGCACTTTCATTTTTTAGCTAAATACTGATCCTCTAATCAACTACAAGGGTCTCTAAATCAATTTGCAATGTTAAAATTTAGAGACAAAGGGGTCTCTAAATCCATCTATAGTGTTAAAATTATTAATACCCTTTTGTCTTTAAATTTTTACATTGCAGATGGATTCAGAGACCCTCTTCTTTGAATCCATCAATAGTATTAAATTTGGAGACAAAGGGGTCTCTCATTCCATTTTCAGTGTTAAAATTTAGAGACCCTCATCTACAATGTTAAAATTTAGGTAGATGGATTCAACGACCCCCTTAAAAGGGTCCATGTGTCCATATATAATGCTAAAATTATGACACTTTTATACAGTCACTACTAAATTAACAACATAGAAGTTGTTATTAAAATTATTAACCACAACACATATTAACATAGTCAATATCATTGTCATAAATAAAAATAATAATAATAATAATAATAATATATATATATATATATATATATATATATATATATATATATATATATATATATATATATATATATATATATATATATGGGGTTCTTCTTAATGACTATCATGACCACCACAATTTCACACTAATTTAGTTTTTAACAATTTAATATATAAATATACATAGAATGAGAAAAAGTGTGTATCAATCTGGAACAAACACTTGAACAGAGGAAATTGGTCATTTTTTACTATTAACATATGGTGTTGGTGAAGCTATAAAAAAGCCCTCTTTGTTTCCCTCTCTACATTTTTTAGTGATCTCAAGTTTTTTTTTTTTTTTCATTTTAAATTTCACTCTACATATTTACATTTATTTTTCATTTTAAAGTTCCCTCTACACATTTAAATTTATTTTTCATTTTAATTTGGTGGGAGCTTCAACATCCTAGATTTTCAATGTATGTTTGGAATGTCTCTTTCAATATATGTTTCAACTGTTGTTGTTGCATTGGAGAATAAGTAGATATGCAGACTATGTCATACCTCACCCTAAGGTAAAGCTTATCATTCCAAATGTTGACTTCATTTATTACATTTCGATTCTAGTGTCATTATTTTGAATGTAGTGGAAATATGTATTTAGGGTCACTTTATTTTTTTCTGATAAATTTTGCGTGAGGTTAGCCAAGGATTTTATGTAATGCTGAGGTTGATTTCGAATGTTTTGGAATGAAATTGTCCATATTTTTAAATACCTAATTTTTATTACATCGAAGGTGTCCCTTTTCAATCAGTTAGTTTCCTACAATAGTCTATCTTTTTTTTCTTTTTTTCGACACCTAATCCTTCTAGGGTTATTGTGGAAGCTCAAGAGACTTAGGGACTCCAAGAGGCCCTGTGATATGGAATCCAATTGTCACTCCATTGTATAATAAATATGTATCATTGTGTGTAATAGAGCATCTCATGTTTATCTTTCATGTCTTGTGTACCTTTTACCTTACCTGTGTCTGATATGGTATCAAAGAGCATGCCAGGCCCTCGCATTTTCAAAATTTTCCAAATTCACGTTTACATTTTCTACCCTGATTGAAACTCCATCTTGTTCTACCTATTTTCCAGAAGTGACATTCTTTGCTCCAATATTTGCTGCTGGAGGAGCTAGTTGAATGGAAGTGCACATGAGGTGCTATTGTGTTAGGGTATGAGAGTTCACCGAGTTGGTGTGACTGTTCGGAGGAGTGTTAACTATTTTGAGCTCATAGAATTGGTGTTTAAAGGTTGTATATACATGTTGTCGCTTGTCTATGTGTCAATATTACCGCTGGTTCAACTTCCCGAGTGAAAACCACACAATATCCTTGAAACTTGTGGTTTTGTGACCCACGGGTACGCCCTTCAATATGCATCTCTATATCTTTGTTTGGAAAAAATATTTACAATCATATCTTATCAAATAATATCGCGTTGCCTCCTCCCATTGCACAAAAGTGATACTACCATACAACACTTCGTTATGGCAACCACACTCCACAATCTGACTCCATATAGGCTAGACTCCATTATAATGCTACCTCTGCTCACATATCGCTCCTCTCACTTTTATGCGGTAATTCCTCAGCCCTCGATACCCAACTCCAGCCTTGGCTCCACATTTTCCATACAATGTTACTCTAGACCATGCTCCACTCCCACAACACCCTTCATAGCTGACTCCTACGTAGAGCAGTTTACTCTCCATCCCACGCAGAGTATTTTTTAACATGTGGAAAGAAATGCATGCAAAATAATATCTAAGGATTTAATTCATATCACATAGAGTCAAGGAAATTATGTCAGAGATTCCCCTTCACCATTGTGAGCCAAAACCTAAGTTGTCTCGATGGTATATTTGCATTGAATGGTGCGTATGGTTGTGTTGGAGGGTGAGTTGTCTCTACCTGCACCCACGCTCATAGTACTACCCACCATGCCTTGCATAGAAAACATATCCTCCATGACATGTATCACATCCAAAACATTGCAGTATGTTCTTCCTACAAGGCCAACATAGTAGTGCGCAGCCTTACCAAGATCACAGAGGTAGTGGATAGCGATTTCCACCAGAGCTTCAAGAGAAGATTGTTGGCAGGGTTGGAACCTAACTCCTTCACATATATAAGCCACTACAATCTGAGAAACCGCTTGGCCAAAGGAATCCACTCCTCCATTGGGCTTTTTCAGTCATATGCAGAATTTCTTCTATAATATTAAAAGGTATTGCAGTTGGTTTTTCGCCATCATCTCACCATGTATCTGACCGAGGGGGAAATGGTGGTCATCTACGGGATTCAAAGCCACATCAAGTGAGCCTGAGCCACAACCTGTCATTCTAGATTCATAGTTGTAGCCAAATACAAAAATTCCCATGAGCATCCCTTTGGTTGGTGGTCAAACTTAAACCATGTATGTGGGGTTGAAATTCCTCTTTAAGGAATTGGGGACATTTCCTCTAGCAGAAGACTTCAACTTCTTGCCATTTTTGGAGGAGTTGGAGGAAATGCATCAAGCATTCTAGAGTTGTTGGTCATCCTTAAACTATTGCAGGTTGTAGACCTTCCTTCTTCCAGGTTGAAGGTCTCCCTCTTCAAAACATTAAGAGCACTTCCTCTAGCAGAAGAGATCTCAGCTTCTTTCCAAATTTGGAAGAGTTCCTGGAACTCCACTAACTGTTCCAATGTTGGTTTTCATCCTTAAATCACCTCCTTATGCCACCATTCCAGAGAGCACATTCAGCCTAATGCCACCATTTTGCATTACAACTCTCTTCTTGGACTAACACATACCCCTTTAGATTAAAGCGGGGGTGATGTTGGACACCTACTGCTTCTAGGGTTAGTGTGGAAGCTCAAGAGACTTAGGGAGTCCAGGAGGCCATGGGATATGCAATCCAAGGTTCACTCCATTGTATGATAAATATGTATCATTGTGTGTAATAGAACATATCACATTTATCTTTCATGTCTTTTGTATTTATCTTACCTATGTCTAATATTTTCCACCGTACAAATGTCACTACTACTTTGGATTTCCACTTTTGACTTATCAAAAAACTGTCAAGAAACCCCCCTGAATCTTGCATACCTAACTTATTCCCATCTGCAACAATGAAAATGATTCCCTCGTAGTCTCACAACTTGACCCTTCGATCCTCTAATTTTTTGTTTTTCCAATTAAAATCATGAATGGAATAATTCCCACACACATATTCCAGTTGTGGGGAACGAATCCATTCCGTAATGACCATCCCCTCCAATCTAAGTGCGCTGGCACTGCTCACAGAGAAAAGGGATTTTATCTTCGTGTGCTCTAAATTTTACAACTATATTGCATGAGGGAATAGCTTCAAGGGACTCTTGTTGGTTGTCGATGATGAAGAAGCTAATTGGAGATTTATGATGGTGATCAAGAGCAAGGGTGCCGAGAGAAAGCTCAACTCACCCTTTAAGTGGTGGCCTCTCAAGAGGAATTTCATGGGCAAGCTGTGCATTAGGGAAGATGCCATTTGGGAGTGGAACAAGGAGTTTTATAACATTTGTGTTCAAGGATAAAGACAAGGATTCTTTAACATTTCAGCCTTCAAATGTTAGCTTCTTTATCATTAGTGTATGTTTTATTTTTGGTTTAATTTTTTTCTACCCTTATTTTTTAATTCTTTTAAATCTGAGAGTTCTTTTTATATAGATTTCTTCTCTTTCTAGTATACTCATTAATCCTGTATAGGTAGGGCCCACCTCTCCTTCATATACGAATTTGTGGGATTCTATATTGAAACCTAGCTTGGCTTGGCTTGGCTTGTTGAATGAATTGGGTTTGTTTAATTATTTTTGATGGTGAATATGTTGCAATTCACAATTATTATTGCATTATATTATTCACCTAAAATATTTAGAGATGAGGGGAATATATATTAGACTTGTTTCTGGATTCATAAATCCTCTCTGATAGGTCACTAAATCTTAGTACCAACTCAACTATGTTATCACACATATTTCAAATAGCAGTAGGAATTCCTCCATTTAGCCCATTATTCTTGAGTTGCAAACTACTCAAGTTCAGAACATTTCCCAGCTCTGGAGGAATATCTCCTGTAAGAACATTGTTTTTCAGATTCAACTATTGTAGATATAGAAAAGACCCAAACTCCTTTGGGACCATATTCTTCAAAACTATTCCTTCCAAATAAATATGCAACACTAAGACCTTGCGTCTCTAAGCCAAAGCCACACTGTGCCTAAATTTGGTAACATAACAATTGATAGAAATACCATTGTATACCTACATAACTCATTTCCATCCATGCAGAGGGTGAGAAGAACTACATGAGGTTAATAAAATGTTTTTCCCTGTTCAAGACAACATTGGTGAGTCTAGATGATCAGAACTGGATCAAGGACCTAAGGATTAGCTCAAAATTCAAAGCTACATTATTGGGTTGAAACCAATATAGTTGCATAGGTCTCATCTTCCTGATTCTGAATCCGTAAATAGTTCGAAAAATAGACACCGTATAAAGAAGTTATTGCACTTTGAATGCCGAGTGGGTCTAGCAGAGCACTGAGGGGTCAGTCCTCCTCCCATGGAACCTCATCATATGACCAGTGTGAGAGTTTAATGTTAAGAGTGCTTAAAGAGCCTAATCTTAGGTTTAATATTTAATTAAGCTTCAATTAATTGGAGTTTAATATGGCGGAGATTCTGGAGGCACTCCCAAATTTAGGCGGACTTCCACTTTTAGTGGAGTTAACTGGCAGTTGCCCCACATTTAGTGGAGGAATTGGGGCAAAGTTGTTTTGGTCATAAATCTCTCATTATTTAATGAAATTGGATGAAATATTTGTCAATTTTGGGTCTTTTCAACCTCCTGAATACTTTGGGATAGGTTTGAGGTCGAATGGAGGTGATCTTCAGTAAATTTTGGTTCATGGAAGATGAAGGAGCCATTAGGGCCACCATGAGACAAATTTAGTTTGATGCCTAACCAGGGGAGTTATAGTCCTTTTCTATAGTTCCAATACTCTAAATTGGATAATTCAGATGTTCTGAATCTAATGAAATGGTATCAAATCATTTTGAGAACTTCTAGAGCTTTAAAAGCTGATGTGAAGTTCTGGGCAGCCCTGGGAAAACCGTGGAGGATAACCTATTTGGGGAATGTAGTGCTCAATTTGAGAAATTTATCAGTTGGTATTTGATGTTTGATGTGTATTGGATACATCAGCAGTGGTTTCAGTGACAAAAACATAATTTTGAGGGATTTTGTGCAATTTAGAAGCTCAGAGTAGCTTAGTGCACCAACAGAAGGAATCATGTCATCAAGAGAGTAAAGCTGTTTTCAGAGTTTGGACATCTATTTTAGGGATATTCATGGTATTTTCAGTCCTTTCGATCATTGTTGTATTCATTGGAATTAAGTATTTACTTTGTAAAAAAACTTACCATAATCCCAAAGAGCTGAGTCATGATGACAAAGCTCAAAGGAGGCATAGCCCATGAGATTTCGAGTGAACTCCTAGATTAAAATTGTTGTTGTTTTTGAATGATTATTTTCTGCATTATGTTGTTGCCATACATGTTAAATTACAACAAGAATAAATGAAGTTAAGACACATAAACGGTAAAAATTCATACACCACTTTCAAGTAAATAATTCCGCAAAGTTGTCAAGTAAAAGCTAGATCATTTTAATTAAAACTGAGTGGTAGGTTCTTGAAATACATACAAGTTATCCAGACCATTTTCAGATCACTGGAAGAGTAGAAACTTAAGGATTTATGATCATCCCATCAATGTATTGAAGCATCGAGGAAATGCCTAATTTTTTGATATGAATCAAAGAGGAATATTTTTCTGTGGGCTCACAAATATCACAGCTTTCTGACAACCCATCAACTAAAATGGTCGTAATTTACAACATAAAATTCGCTTCGACTGCGTAGGGCCCGCAAGTTATATCTGTGGAATTGGTTAAGTTATCATTGGTGTGATCAATTTTGGAACTTGTATATTCAATGCGACATAAATTCTTACACTCTAATGGCGGTTGAAGAACGCAATGGCCTTTGACTATGTGAATATTAGGGTACCGGGAAGCATGTTCCATGTTGTACGACTGGGTGTGGAGGTTGGTGAGCCATAGTTTTGAAGTTATGCGAGAAATTTTCTTTTTATTATTGTTTTTTAATATATATATATATTTTTTAACTAAAATGGATAAGTATGAATGAGGAAGAGAACGGAGGCATGAGAATTGAATTTTTAATGAGGTAAAAGTTTTTGGTTATGTTTTGTGTTTGGCTTGTGCTCATCCTATAGGACTAGTTACACCTAATGTGTCTTTTTAAATTAGTTCATTGCATAAAACCGTCTACATAAGTTTTAATAGAACCTCCACAGTAATATTTGTGAAGAGGTCATCTATATCATTTCTTGCAATATTCTTAATTTTTTTCTTAAAATCGTTGCTCTTATTATAGTCGTTGGAAAAATTATAATTGTCATAACGTAAGACACATAAGTCTTCTTGAATGAACCCAGAAGTGAGGAAATTAAATCTCCTATGCATTGGATGAACTCATAAGCAATTTAAACAATCCAGTTGTGTCATATGTTACACATTCTTTTGTCACCATGACATTTGACTCTCCATATAGGTTCATCGCTACCTATATTGTGCTCCCTTAGAAGTCAAAAACCCTAATTTTCCTAGACCAAGCCTTGGAATTGGAGAAAATCTCATTAAAACCCTTAAAAGTCTAACTCTACACTTTTCCTAGTCCTTTCCTACGGGTCCGCTGATATTTGTTCTATAGCCTGTGGCAGCTCCTGCATGTTCTGCTTATAAAACCCGCAAACCCTCGTAAAAATTCAAATAAAGGAAAAAGTAAGTTCTAGAATCCCAGTTGGTCAAATATTCTCCTAACTGGAAGATTCTAGAGGAGTGATCAGTTCGAGCTTTATCCCTCCACTCATGGAGCTTATCCCTTGATCTATCGATCTCGAATCCCTTCATGAGAGGAATCCATCCCCCTCTTCATGGAACTGAAACTACCTCCATTTCCCTATAACTTGAGCTCATATTTCAGTCTGAAGGGTACATGTAGAATATACTTTGTATATGGTTATTGCTGAAGAAATTCTCAAGGGAGCATACTCTATACACTAGTTGTTGTTGGCATGAGAATGATCACACCCTTAGGTCCATAACTCCATGCTGGTTCAAAAGAGAGGAAGGCCTGTCAAACTGAAGGAGGAACGATTGTTCAGGACCCCGGGAGAAACTTGTACAACATCAAGGCATCAGGTTGTAAAGTTGCAGGTGCTTTTAATTATTTTTCCTGTCTTTGATTGCAGGTTCTACTGACTGAATAACCCTCTTTGGAGCGATTGGATAAAATAATGCACCGAACGTTGGATTTTAAGGTAGGGGCATGTCCTCTTTCTTTGTTTATAATAATTCTGAATTGCAAATAATCTAGAGAAAACAATTTACAAATGGGTGTTTGTTTCTAGATATTCGTAGAATACTAGGGAGATCACTCTTGTCCGCAAGAGGGATTAATATTCTTAACAAAATGAAGACTCCGCTGGGGATATAGAGCTTAGTTTTCCTTTTTTATTTTTTTATTTGAATTTTAAGAGTTTTTTTATTTTGATTAGTCTGAGACTGGGTTGGGTAGATAACTTCTAAGAATCCCTGAAAAGAAAAGCTGAATATTTATTTTTTCTATACTTTTCCTTGCCTCTGCGGATTTTATTTGAAAACAATGCAGTAGCCTCTGCAATTTTTAGTTTAGAACAGTGCGGTACCACTCTGTTCTCCATTAGAACCTACGGACCTGTGGGAAATTTTTGAAAAAGTTAAAATTCTCTTTTCAGGAGCTAGATTACATGATTCTTTGTGTTTGCACCAATCTACCTTAGCTATCAAAATCTTATGTGTGAATTTATTTTCAAAAACTTTTGCATTTGTGTGATTTTTCATCTGATTTGCATTTTATGAGTGAGTTTTGGCCCTAATTTCTTGCTGCTCCATATAAGAAACCTTCATATACCTTTGCTTACTGGTATGATGATTTTCTCTTTGTGATCCATTAAACTCATTGCAAACCTTACTTTTATGAAAATTGATTTCATTTCATTTGAAAAATGGGAAGAGATTCTAGCTTACTAAAGCCTGATTTTCACACCAAACAATTTTTGGAGGTTTTAATTTCTGCTGAGATAAGTACAAACTCTTCTTGGTTCGATAAAAAACTAGGAGAAAACATCCTCAAAATTTATAAGATAGACTTCAAAATTAGAGTTTTTCTTTTGATTTTGAATTTTATGTTTTAGGAGTTTTAAATATTGTTTTATTTTTAGAAATAGTTTTTTTAATAATTTGTAGTTTATAAGTTGATTGATAAAGGAATTTCATTTCAAATGAGTAAGAGATCATTTTTTGCAGAATTGAGTTCTCAAAGAAATTGTCTTCTTTTCAAAGATTTTTTTTATGAATGAAAGAATTGGTGCTTTGAAAATTGTTAAATCTCTCAATATTTCCCTTAAATAAGATTCATTGAAAATAAAATAGTTTCACTTTTCATTTAGATGCATTTAGCGTATTTTTGAGTCGGGTCATAAAACATCATTGAAGTTTCACTTCCATTACTTCTGTCTTAAGCAACAAAAAAAATAAAAATAATGATTTAATAAAATAAATCTAGATATTTTACATTTTATAGGGATCTTTCCACCAACATAGCTTAGGCTAGTGTCTCGGAACAGGTTATAATTAACATTCCTGTAATATCCCTTTTTCAGGAGCATCTACAAATTGGGAATAATATGAGTTATTACCAATGTGGATCTACATAAATATGCTTCATAAAGATTTAAAAACACTTAAACTTCAATAAATTATTCAGCAGCAAGGTTATACAGCGTTTTACAAGGCAAAAGATGGGGAAAAGTGAGGATTTACTCCCTAAAACGTGTGTATTTAAAGATATGCATAACAATAAGATGAGAAAGTAGTTGGATATGATATCTAGGGTTATGAGGGACTCCCATGTCGAATTTCAGCAAAAAAAAATATTTTTTGCTAAGTTAAACAGCTCCTCCTTTCCTAACTAGGCTAGAAAGCCCTGATTTCCCAAGACTAGAATTATGCAGAAATCTAATGAAGCATGTGAGCATGATTTTCTGAAGGGTATGACTGAAATAAGGTCTAAAAATTAACAAATAATATTATGGGCATAACTCATACACTTTACAGAAGAAGAATGAAAGAATATAGAATAAATCCTCAAGAAAGAGGTGCTACAACCATGTAAAAAGACTGCATAACAGTGACAACATTATTTTTAGCGCTGAAGCAGAATTTTATTGATTCTTCAGATTTATATCATATATGTACATAAAAATATAGATCTAATATATATCCATGTACAAGAGAAGCTGATCTATACATTCCCCTTGGGGATTTTCTCAAAACATGAAGCACCAGAAGTAGATATGAGATCTAAAACTTCAGATCTGTAGAATGATTCCAAAATTATGAATAATAAAAATACATAGCATATCATATCTGAAACAGAGCATAGATTTTTTGGCCTTTCTATAGATCACCACAGTGAAGGAAAAATCCCAACACCGGAGATCTCTCCTCCAAAATGCAAGCAAAGAACCCTGCAGCTGTAGATCTGAAAATAATGTTTTCTTAGGGAGAGAGAAAGTGTTTTAGCTTCTGAATATGATTTTGCCTGATGCCAAGATATGGATCTGAAGTATAAACAGCAAATGAACACTTTCAGGAGGTTAAATGACACTCTCACTGAAAAGAGCCACTGCTATCATCTAGATCTGAGCAAATCTAGATCTCCACTTGTTCCAACTCACAAGAAAGCTCAACCCTCAACATGAGTAATGCTGTAATGTAAGGTGAAACTTTTCCCAAGCCTGATAGTGGAGAATTTTAGCACAATTCTCCTCCAAGAGCTGCTCAAGGAAGGAGGTGGGATTCCTGAACAGGAATGCCCAACAAGGGATGTCTAAGCAGACAGACCTTCATAAATAATATCTTCAACAACCCTTTCCTTGCTGCCCTCCTTTTCCTTTTATAAGTTAGGAGTATTTCCAAACCCTAAACCACCTTGAATCACTTAACCCTTTTCACATTGCAACCTCCTTCTAGAACTGCGCTGTCCCTCAAAGAGGTTCAATGCATCTAGACTGCATTGTTTGACTTGGTCAAATAGGATCCCCTCTTGTGATTTAGACCCTTTCACACCTGCAAGATATAATTTAAATAGCCCATATATGTCTTTTTTCACATAGGCATAGATTTATTCTTGGTTTTTAGGAGTTTTACATGTCCTCCTTTACAATTTATACATCAATTATGAAATGCAAAAATAAACAAGGAAAAATTAATGTTCCAATTAGCTGAAGCTAACTTAGGAACCTTAAAATCTCCCCCTCCTAAATGTTGCTTGTCCTCAAGCAACTGCAAGGGTGCTACAAAATCTCCCCCCTTCTTCTTGTGGCCTCGTCCTTCAACAGTCTGCACCATTGCTTCAAATTTTCTACAATAATTCCATCTCCCAATGGTTTCTCCCAAGTGTGCAAAGTGGCCTTTGGTAGATAAGCCAAATTGCTCTCATCATGAAGTAAAGGAAGGTCTATATGTAAACCTTTTTGCTGATCCATGGCCTCATCAAGATACAAGTGATGGTCATAATGGGGAATTTCACCGTCAATGACGGTCTTCCACCTCCATGCTATCATCCAAATGAAATGAATTACCTTCCAACGTGGTAACTCATAGTGAAGCTCCTCCCAAATGCCCATGAGAGGCATGCTCCAAGTGCTACATAAAATCATATGGTCCACATCATAAAGAGACAAGTGATGTGCTATAGTGGCCATATGGTCTCCCATGCTCCCCCTAGAACATGTAGTGCAAAGAATGTGGGAAAATCCTTTCCCCAAAGACGCATTCCACAAATGTGTCTCTCCTCCAACCATGTTCCCCAGAATAAGAACATCTTCAGCATGTGGAATCATGATTAAGATCATGCTAGTTGCCATATATGATAAAGGAGAAGGAATTGCTTCCTCATGTGCAACCAGCACAGTTTTACCCTCAATTTCCATGGAATAGAAGATGACAAGTGTTTCCTCGAACACTTGTTTGCTGCCCCATCCTTCTTGCATGCTTGGAGAAGGTGCTTTGTGATTGGTGTAAATAAGTCACACCATGGGAAGTGTATCTCCCCTCCAAGATCCTCCAAAGGATGATCAACATCAATAAATTTCATGGCCTCAAGTGGCCCATGAAGGCCATCATAAATAGTGCTCCCTCTTGGAGAAAAGCCCTGCAAATGAGTGTTAGAAAAATACAATTATACATCATGAGATTCAGCAATATAATCTTTGTCATACACTTGTTTAAAATCAGCAAGGTTGCTCATGGATGAGCCTCCTCTCACACTCAATGAATAAGGAGGTGTAGATGATAATTCTTCCCAAGAGCTATGTTCCTCCTCATCTAACAAATGTTCCATGCACTTCCTCATATCAGAGTGCACCTCCTCTTTGAAATGCTCCCACATGAATCCATCCAAGATAGTATGATATGCTCCAATGAAACCAATGGGTTTGGAAAGCAGGATCTCATAGGTTGCATTCAACAGTTTCTCCTTGAGCTTGGAGCCTTTAACCAAATAAATCTGATCATGGAAATAGATGACTCCTCCAACTAGCTTATACGTCCCATCCATTACCTTCCCATCAAGAACCTCACATGTGAAAGGGTCCTTGTTGTACTCCATCAAAAGTTAAGAATCCCAATAAGGATCTAGGCTCCCGAAGAAACATAACGTTGTAGATGTTTGAAATGCAACCCCTATCATGTCATGACTCTCCTCTTTGACATACTTGATGCCAAGGTCACATTTTGGAGTCCCATAAACTTTCTTTTGCTGCCTTCCTTGGAGCTGATCTTCCTCAAGACAAGATTGAAGCATGTGGAAATCAACTTCCCCTTGGAAAGTTCTTGTCCTCCAATACTTCCTCAATTTGGCCCATGCATGCAAGAGTATTAAGATCATCTTGTCATGTTAAGAAATCTCCTTTTTAAGTGAGAAGACCATGGGCTGCCCCAAAGATATGGTTTTTCCATGTATCCTCATATCCATACCATCATATATTTCTGATCTTTCATTTCTCAACGCAAATGAATGAATGAATGGAAGATAACAATGTGCTATTCAGAAAATTGCTTACCTCTTTTCTGAATTCATGAAAGATCCTCTGCACTGTGCTTGCTTCTCCCAAGGCTCCTTCATTAGCCAAGTATGCAAATGCTACCCATATTTGAGAGAACACTTTAGTTTTCCTCCTATCAAGAGGTGCTCCTGGCAAAGTACCTCCTTGCAAAGAGGTTCCAAGGCATAGAGTAGAATGTCGATGTAGGTAGACAGATTTGCCCCTAACTTTAATGCATAAGTCCTCTTACCTTATTTGTGCTTCAAAGATTTGAAACAGAGAAGGGTTCATATTTTTCTCCTTGTGATGCCCTTCCTCCTATTTCCTTCCTTCTATCTCCAAGATCCCATCATTTGACAATGATGATACATGCTGCTCATGTGTTGTACCAAGACCTCTATGTGTGAGATCTTGTGGAACTCCTTGCAAGAGTGCAAGAGTTTCTTCCATTGGAGAGAGTGCTCCAAATTCTTTTCATGAGGTGTTTGAGGTGCCTTTTTTTTTACTGCATTATCATCTCTTGCCTTCTCCTCCTCTTCAATAACTGAAATTTTCCCATCATCAATGAGAGACATTAGATCTTGGTCAACTATTGAAGGAGAAACCTTCATGCTTTCCTCTTGAGAAGAGGACCCTTCACTCAATGGATATCTTGCCCTTGGAAAGGAATCAAAAAAACTTGCACATTCTCCCATAGTCTTCAGAAATGAATTTGGATTCATATACCCTTCCAACTCATGCAAAACATTCATCTGATGTGGTTTCAAAATATCAACAAAAGATGATACACATGGAGCTTCATCAAACCTTTCTATCAATCTTTCAATAAACCTTGCATAAGTAGGTGTATTGGCATTCTTCAAGGAAAAAGACTTAAACAACCACCAAGCATATGCTTTACCTTCAAAATGCAGCGCTGCTGCTTTGATGCCTTCAATCATTGAAACTTGATGTTGTTGCACAAAGTCATCTAGCTCCTTCACCCAGACCCTGACTGGACATTTAGGTGATCCATCAAAGATAGATAGATAAAATATACCCTTACCATTCTTCTCCTCCTTGATCTTGAAGAATCCTTGTAAGTTCAATTTATCTTTGAACTCCTTGGACTGAGCTTCATACTCCTCCAAATACTCTCTAAGAGTCTCCTTCTTAGGCACACCTCCTTTCTTCCTCTTCATGAAGAAATCACAGACAAAACGCTGAATATTTGGTGATATGGCTGAGTGCACATATCTATGAGATGAGGATTTAGAATGTTCCTCATGTATATATCTTGTACATCTAATAGAAAGATATTTTTTCTCTTGAAACTCTTTAGGAGTTTCACTGCTTCTTCTTTCTTCTTCTTCTTCAACCTCCTTGGAGAGGTTCTTCTTATATATGAGAGATGATGAGAGTAAACCAATATTATTCATCATTCTAACCTTTATCCTTTGTTTAATATCACTTTTTCTTGAAGCTGTAAAGTTCCCTCTTCAGGAATATCAAAATTCTATTCCAAAGATTGACTGCAGGGGCATTTACTAGATATGTCACATTTGAAAAAAGGATGAGATCCAGAGGCTACCTGGACATATTTAGAATCTATCTATAGAGATTTAAATATCCCTCCTTCATTGCTTCAACACTTTGGCTTGAGGCCACAGGAAGACACAAAGATCTTGCTCTGATACCACTGTAATATCCCTTTTTCAGGAACAACTACAAATTGGGAATAATATGAGTTATTAACAATGTGGAGATATATACATATTATTCATACAGATTTAAAAACACTTAGCCTTCAATAAATTATGTAGAAACAAGGTTATACAGCGTTTTACAAGGCAAAAGATGGGGAAAAGTGAGGATTTAGGCCCTAAAACGTGTGTATTCAGAGATATGCATAAAAATAAGATGGGAAAGTGGTTGGATATGATATATAGGGTTATTAGGGACTACCATGTAAAATTTTAGCAGAAACAAATAAGTTTTTATAAGTTAAATAGTTCCTCCTTTCCTCACTAGGCTAGAAAACCCTGATTTCCCAAGACTAGAATTATGCAGAAATTTACTAAAGCATGTGAGTGTGATTTTATTAAGGGTATGACTGAAATAAGGTCTCAAAATTCACAAATAATATCAGGGGCATAACTCATACACTTTACAGAAGAATAATGAAAGAATACAGAAGAAATCCTCAAGAAAGAGGTGCTACAACCATGTAAAAAGACTGCATAACAGTGACAGCGTTAGTTTTAGGGCTGAAACAGAAGTTTATTGATTATTCATATCTATATCATATCTGTACATAAAATGATAGATCTAATATAGATCCATGTACAAGAGAAGCTGATAAATACATTCCCCTTGGGGATTTGCTCAAAACATGAAGCACCGGAAGTAGATATGAGATCTAAAACTTCAGATCTGCAGAATGATTAAGAAATTCTGAATAATATAAGTACATAGTAGATCATATCTGAAACAGAACATATATTTTTTGGCCAATCTATCGATCACCACAGTGAAGGAAGAATCCCAACACCAGAGATCTCTCCTCCAAAATGCAAGCAAAGCACCCTGCAGCTGTAGATATGTAAATAATGCTATCTTAGGGAGAGATACATCGATGTATCTTCTGAATATTATTTGACATGATTCCAAGATATGGATCTGAAGTATAATAAGCAAACAAACACTTTTAGGAGGTTAAATGACACTCTCACTGAAAAGAGCCACTGCTATTATCTAGATCTGAGCAGATCTAGATCTCCACTTGCTGCAACTCACAAGATAGCTCAACCCTCAAAATGATAAGCACTGTAATGTAAGGTGAAACTTGGCCCAAGCTTAATAGTGGAGAATTTTAACACAATTCTCCTCCAAGAGCTGCTCAAGGAAGGAGGTGGGCAACAAGGGATGTCTAAGCAAACAGACCTTCAGAAATAATATCTTCAAAAACCCTTTCCTTGCTTCCCTCATCTTCCTTTTATAAGTTAGGATTCTTGCCAAACCCTAAACCACCTTGAATCACTTAAACATTTTCACATTACAACCTCCTTCTAGAACTGCGTTGTCCCTCAAAGAGGTTCAATGCATCTAGACTGCGTTGTTTGACTTGGTCAAATAGGATCCCCTCTTGTGATTTAGACCCTTTCACACCTGCAAGATATAATTTACATAGCCCAGATATGTCTTTGTTCACATAGGCATTGATTTATTCTTGGTTTTTAGGAGTTTTACATGTCCTCCTTTACAATTTATTCATCAATTATCAAATGCAAAAATAAACAAGGCAAAATGAATGTTCCAATTAGTTGAAGCTAATTTAGGAACATTACATTGCAAGAGAGTTCAAACAAACAAGTAGCAATATTGCTGTAGGAAAATCCAATTGCAGCATTTGTGCTCTGGGAAGCTCTTCTTAAGAGAGTCAAGCACGGGATCATGTTGGAACCAGTGAGGTAATCGTACCTATCTCATTGAGAAAGACAGTAGATGTGCACATATTAAAAATGGTAAATCTCATATAGATCATTGTTGTGGAGCCTGGGATCACTTGTTGGTAAACCTTAGATTATATCAAGGAGCCGTCAAGGGGATTGAGCTAGTTACTTTGTCCTTGCATGTATATCAGATCGCAGACTATTCCCCTAGGTACATTTATTCCCGTTGGTGACCTTAGTGACTATAAACTTTAGGATTTTTTCCCAAGGTGACGGTGAAGGGAAGGTCCCACTGTACCTGGAGCAGACATCGACTAAAATCACTTGGAATTTCCAAAGGGTGCTCTTCACTTCGAGATGGCATAAGTGGAGAGACTTGCACTGGAATATTTCATTAAGCAGGTTTTCGGGGTAACTGTTCCAACCGCCATTTCCACATTAGAATTCTACGACGTTGGATTTCATCATCAACTAGTCTTTTTAGTGTGGGAATCTACTGTTTTTTTGTGGACTGCGCACTTAGATTTTGTAGGTGTGTGATCAATTTGATTGTTTCCTTAGAGACTTTAGGATATTTTTTTGAAATTTTCTTTGATTTTTTGTGCTAAAACTTTTAATCGTGGCTGAATTACCTATACAATCACGTAGAATGCAAGGGAAACCCCTTGAGTACACACCAAGCTATTTAGAAAAGCTTAAATATGAGAAATGACAACAATCAGGGACTGGATCAACTGAATACAAGGAAAAATCAGTAATTATACATCCTGATTACATTGTAGATCAACCTCAAACAACAGAAAGTTCTCAAAGAAAACTTACAATTTCTAAACTAGTTGAACTTGCTTCCACAACTAGTGAATTATCAGCTACTGAGCCTCACATTTCTGAACCAGAAACTAAACCTACTACGTCTGAGCCTACTTTAGATTTCATCACTCCAACCCCTAGTCATCCTGATTCACCTCGAGTGAAGCTTCACATCACTGAGAACCTTCTTCCCGGTCTCATTAGCATTGAAGAAATTAGTGACATAGAAGAAGAAGTTGTTCTTTCTTCACATCAAGAATATTTATATCTCTGGCCAAGTGAATCGATTTACTATATCCCTTTCAAACAAGATCCTTGGTATTCTTAGTTAACATAATTTCTACACAATTCTGGTCTAAACTATTCGCCACCCCGAATTCCTTTTTACGCCATACCAAGAGATAATTATAGACCTTCATTAAACATGTCTGGTGAGTCATCCATGTTTTCTGCATCACAAGAATCATATTTTTATGGTGGTCTATTTATTCCTACATGATATGAGTCTCTTTCTGGTACTTTCTCAGGAGCATTTCCTTATCCCGAAAAACTTATACCATATCCTCGTCCAAATGAATCACATACTGAAAATTTGAACATGGAACAAGTTTACATGATGTCTGGAAACATTCCTAACCCTAACCCTCAAAGTAGTAACTTACTTCCTGGGGGGCATCCTCCAGGTAGTAGCTTACAGCTTGGGGGCAACCTCAAGAATAGTACACACCTCAAGGTCAGTACATACCTCAAGGCCAGTACATACGTCAAGGACAATTCCAACCTCAAGGGCAGTACTCAATTCAGGGTCCACAACCTCTTCAAGGATATTACCCTATGCCAGGGCAACCGTCTTTCAAAGGACAACAGCCTCCTTTAGGGCCATAGTTCTACCCGAAAAAAAAATTGTTTCATGGAGGTCAATATTTTAGTGAGAATTATCTAGCCAACTATCAAACATACCTGCCAAATCATCAACCTGTTTATGGTCTGCCTTATGCAGCACAACCTTCAGTTGGAGCTCCATATCCTGGAGTAAACACAGTGTGGAATTTGACACCAAATAAAAATAATTTGCAACCTAACGTGCAAGTACCTTATAATCAACCTAGTCAACCAATTGGTTACAGTCAAATCCAACAACCTGTCCAACCTACGCTTCAAGTTATACTACAGGTATATGCACCTAGTATTGTTCAGCAGCTTGATCCGAGTACACCTAGAACTCCACCTCAAACTACTGCACCAACTTCTATTCAACCTATTACACCTATCCCTGGAATTTCTGCAACCCCTATTTCTATAGCCCCTCAAGTATCACAACAACTCCCTTTAGTCACTGCACAACAACCTGGACCTGCAGTTTAGACTACTATTAAGATGCCTATGGAAAAACCTGGTACAAGCACAATTGTAACAAGCCAACCTTAGTTTTTTTATCAACCATATCATGGGCAGTATCAATATGGACCTCTAGCAAAAAATCCAGTATACCAGCATCAACCGTACCCTCGTTACATGTATCAGATACTAGCTCAACCTCAATATGGTCCAGCCAATCTGTGTTATTCGGGAGGCATTCCAATCGCAAATGTACAGGCTATTCCAGGATATCCTCTTCCTGGTACTCATATAGTTCCACAAGGTGCGCATCCAACTCTTTAATCGATGATTCCATTCTATTAAGACTATTTCATAGAACACTGATAACTTTAGCTGCAAAATGGAATATTGAACTACCATGTGGCTCATTTAACAATTTCAATGTGTTAGTAACAGCTTTCTTAACACACTTTCAGTTGCCAGTCAGATACGAAAATGGCATGGAACTCTTGACTTCATTAAAACAATCTACGTCTACATACATATCAGATCACATAGATGAATGGAGACATAGAAAACGTTTAGTGAAAGTTTTTATTCCGAATCAGAACTTGGTAGAATGGTTCATCAAATCATTACTTCCAAATATCACTGAATATGTGGCTAAGGGAGGGGTTTTTATGGAAGAACATGTTATGTCCCTATATTACTAGTTTATTCCCTTATTGTTATTAGTGTAGCCCCCTTATTGTTATTGTTGTACCCCTGTAACCCCAATATTTTTATTATTGTGCCCTTACTTTATTATTGTTAGGTCGGCTAGGATTATATTGTGGCCCCATGGACTCCTATATATAGAAGGAGATTTTGGTCATTTTTATCATCCAAGAATTATTCATTTATGTAATTTATTGGAGGTTTCCCGCTCGAAGTGGCTAATTTCTAAGGCGTTCATCTCTCTTCTCTTCTATTTTTCGAGCTGGTTTCATAACATTTGGTATTAGAGGTTTAGATTCTAGGGTTTCGCTACTCCAAACAAGCATCATGGAATTTTGACTATAATGTTTTTTATACGAATTTTAAGAAGCTAAAAAATTTACAGAGCGAAGCTGAAATCCTGAGGAACGTCGTGGAAAATTTTCAGATCTTGGTTTGCAATATTCTCAGAGATATAATCTGTGCAAATAAGGAATTTGTTCAAGCTCTTGAATTTAACCTAAATAGGTCATTGTGGAATTTTCTCTATAAAGTTTTTTCTACGAGGGTTCATAGGCTGAAATTTTCATAGAGAAAAGCCAGAATGCTGAGGAATGTCATGGAAAAATTTCATATCTTTATTCACAATATTTTCTAAGATAGGGTCTGTGGAAGTTAGATATTTTTCAGTCTCCCAAATTTCATCTCAAAGTGGTGACCATGGGAAAATCATCATAACTCTCTCTCTGAGCATTGAATTGGAATTATGTAAGAAGTGGCCCCATTTACATAGACTATAGTTTCCTCTATATCAATTTCAGATCCTAAGGAGGAAACAGTGACACGTGGCACACTGTACAAGGTTTCTCTACTGAACCAGTCCAAAATTAGGTCATTGTGGGAGATTTGGTTAGACCTATGGAATTTGAAAGAAGATTCAGAGGGCTACTATAGGGCTCAATTTTAGATATTGAAAATCTGAAATCATAGAGATAATTCAGTTTCAATATCGAGCTCCTCAAAAGCAAGAAAAAGGTGTGTATTTTTTTTTAATTACATAAGTCTCGTTTGAAAAAATTATTTTGAATTTATTCCAAGGGAATACTGAAGAATAGATATCAGTATTGGGTTCTAAAATGCCCCCTAAAAAGAATTCAACACCCATTAAGCCTTCATAAGGATCTACTATGAATCATGAAGATGAAGAAATGAAACATGAGATATCAAAATTGCAAGAGCAAATGCACCAAATTTTGTTATCGCAAAGAGCAACAAAATATGAACTGGAAGTTTTGAAGAAAGGTGTGCAAACTAAGGTGGATGACATGGAAGCTAAGATCGATGAAAAAAATGAAAGACAACATGGAAAACATGAAGAATGATCTAAAAGTAGACATCGAAGGTTTGGAAAAGTTGATATAAGAAATGTTTCCTAATGGCGAAAATATAGTAGAGGAAACTCATGATGAGAATAAAATAAATGTTAATCGTGATTTCATAGAATATAATTTTTCATGGAAGAACCACCATATTCCAAACATGGATATGAGGAATTTTGATGGAAAGGATCCTGTAACATGGATACTACATATGGATACTTCATAGCTACTTTAAAGGATAACATCCAACATGAAGTTAGAGTTTGGGAACCTAATTCATTGGAAAAGGCATTCAGGTTGGCAAGAAAAATTGAATGTAAAATTATGGTGACAAGGAAGCCTACCTCTCACATATATAAATATGGAAATGTTGCTAATCCTAGACTTCCACAACCTACAAGGTTGACACCACAAAAATTGGAAGAAAAAAGAGAAAAAGGGCTTTGCTACAATTGTGATAGAAAATACACTAAAGGTCATAAGTGTGCTAAGAAGAAATTATTTTACATAGATTGTGAAGAGGAAGAAGAAAATGAACAAGAATTTGTACAAAGAGGATATACATGAGGAACCAAACTCAGAAGAGGAAGAAATGAGTTCAATCATACTATGTAATGCATTGGCAAGAATTACCACTCCTCAAACTCTCAATATAGAAGGACATATCAAGAAGAAAAAGGTAATAGTGTTGATTGATTCAGGTAGTACCCATAATTTTATTCATTGTAAGGTAGCCAAGGAATTGGATTGTTTCCTATAGCTAGCACCAGAATATCAAGTGATGGTTGCAAATGGAGGTACTATAAATTTCCCTAGAAAATTCCATAATATGAAGATAACCATGGGGGAATATGTATTGAATACTCCAATACTTTCCATTCCAATGGGAGGTGCTGATGTTGTACTAGGAGTACAATGGTTACAATCTTTGGGGACGATAGCTTTTTATTTTCAAGAGATTTTCTTGAAATTTTTTTCACAAGGAAAGGAAGTTGAATTATGGGGTATCGCAGGGAAGACGGGAAAGATAATAAGCTCTAATGTAATGACAAATATTCTGAAAAAAGAAAAAAGACGGGTAAGTGCACAATTATGCTCACTAGAAAGTCCAACATCAAAATCATCTATTTCTGCAGATCTCCAAAAATTCTTGGACAATCATTCCAAGGTGTTTGAAAATCCCAAAGGACTCCAATGTATTCATGATCATGATAATGCTATTCATTTTATTCTAGGAAGTGTTCCTCCACACATCAGGCCTTATAGATATCATTATGTCCAAAAGAACGGAATTGAACATATGATTGCAGAAATGTTAGAGGCTGGTATAATTCAACCTAGTCAAAGTTCTTTCTTTGCTCTAGTAGTATTGGTGCACAGGAAGGATGGATCATGGTGCATGTGTCTGGATAATAGGGAGCTCAATAAGCTCACCATTAAAGATAAATTTCCCATTCATGTGATTGATGAATTATTGGATGAATTACATGGAGCAATTTATTTTACCAAGTTGGATCTTCGTTCAGGATATCATCAAATTAGAATGAAGACTGAAGATATTTTGAAAATAGCATTTCAAACTCATGAGGGTCATTATGAATTTTTGGTCGTTCCTTTTGGCCTTACCAATGCACCTTCTACATTTCAAGGTTTGATGAATTCCATTTTAAAACCCTTCCTTAGAAAATTTTTGCTAGTATTTTTTGATGATATACTAATCTACACCAGGTCTTGGAAGGATCATGTTCAACTTGTTGATAGAGTTCTCAAACTATTGTAGGAGAAACAATTATATGTAAAAAAATCCAAATGTTTCTTTGGAGTACAAGAGGTCGAATATCTGGGTCATATTGTATCTTATGAGGGTGTTAAGGTAGACCCTAACAAAATTAAAGCCATTAAGGAATAGAAATTCCCCACAACCATAAAGCAGTTGCGAGGATTTATCAGGTTAACGGGGTATTATCGCAAGTTTGTTAAGAATTATGGGAAAACACCAGCAGCTCTAACAACATTATTGAAGAAATGTGCATTTTCATAGACTCCTGAAGCAACTAATGCCTTTGAACATCTCAAAAAGGCAATGTTCCTAGCACCAGTCTTAGCTATGCTAGACTTCACAAAAACCTTTATTATGGAATGTGATGCCTCAGGAAATGGAATTGGTGCTTTTTTAATGCAAGAAGAAAGACCCATTTCTTTTGAAAGTTTTCCAATCAAAGGAAAGTATTTATAGAAAGCTATTTATGAGAAGGAAATATTAGCAATACTACATGCACTAAAGAAATGGAAACCTTACCTAATGGGAAGACACTTCAAGGTAAAAATTGATCATGATAGTCTTAATTTTTTTTTGGAATAAATACTATCTTCAGAAGAGCAGCAAAAATTGGTCACAAAAATGTTGGGTTATGAAATTGAAATAATCTACAAAAAAAGGAAGCTAAATGTTGTTGCAGATGCACTCTCAAGAAAGAATGTAGAGGTGGAAGATTTTCTTTGTGCAATTTCTATTATCCAACCAGATTGGATAACCAAAGAAAGGGATGAATGGAAGAAGGATGAAGAATTGTGGACACGCATTCAAAAGTTGGAGCGAGATCCTAGTACATCTAATACATTTAGTTGGAAAAATGATTCCTTATAGTACAAATATCGCTTATATCTTTGTAATAATTCCCAACTAAAACAAAAGATTCTTTTGGAATTTCACACTTCTCCTTTAGGAGGAAACTCTGGATTTTTAAAAACTTACCACAGGGTGAAGAAATAATCTTTTTGGGATCGCCTTAAATCTGATTCAAAATTTTGTGCCAGAATGTTTGGTTTGCCAAAAAAATAAGGTTGAGACAATTAAGACCCCAAGTCTTCTACAACCTTTATCCATTCAAAGTCAATGTTGGGAGGAGATTTTAATGGATTTTATCATAGGTTTACCTAAGTCCGAAGGAAAGAGTGTCATCATGGCGGTAGTTGATAGACTTACCAAGTATGCACACTTTTGTGCATTATCTCATCCATTTAAAGCAAGTAGAATTGCTAATACTTTTATGGACACAATTCAAAAGCCACATGGAAACCCAAAGATTATTGTGAGCGACAGAGATCCCAGTTTTACTGGAAATTTTTGGACGGAGTTATTTCTTAGTTGGGTACTCAATTAGCTCATCACTCATCTTATCATCCTCAATCTGATGGTCAAACTGAGATAGTGAATAAATGTTTGGAAGGATATCTTCAATGTTTTTTATCTGATAAACAAACACAATGGGTCAAGTGGTTACCTCTCACTGAATGGTGGTATAACACTTCCTTCCATACTGTAGCAAAAATGACCCCATTTATGGCACTTTATGGATATCATCCACCTTCCATCAAATCATATTTAAGAGAAAATTCTAAGGTTCAAGCAATGAAATATCACATCGAGCATCAACAAGAAGTTCTCCAACTCTTAAAGGATAACCTAAATTTGGCACATAATCGAATGACCCAACAGGAAGATCAACATTGCAACAAGAGAAGTTTTGATGTAGGAGACTGGGTATTTTTACAGCTACAACCATACAAACAAATGTCCCTCAAGAAAGCTAAGAAGGATAATAAATTATCGCCAAAGTACTATGGTCCTTACAAGGTGTTGCAAAAGATTGGTACTATGGCATACAAATTGGAGCTTCCTGCTTCTTCGTGAGTGCATCTAGTTTTCCATGTTTCATGCTTAAATAAGGTTATAGGTGAAAATATTCTAGTTCAAACACTATTGCCAGAACTTGATGAGAAAGCAAAAATAATATTGGAACCTGAAGCGGTCATGAAAATAAGAACTCGACAGCTACGAAATCGATCAATTTCAGAGTATCTCATCAAGTGGAAGAGCTTACCCACTGAAGATTCTACATGGGAGGATGAGAATTTTATACAGAATCACCCAAAGCCACTCAAGAATTGAGGAAAACACTTTTTTGAAGGAGAGGGGCATGTTAGGTACCTATATTACTAGTTTAGTCCCTTATTGTTATTAGTGTAGCCCCCTTATTGTTATTGTTGTACCCCTGTAACCCCAATATTTTTATTATTCTGGCCTTACTTTATTATTGTTAGGTTATTTAGGATTATATTGTGGCCCCATGGACTCCTATATATAGAAGGAGGTTTTGTCCATTTGTATCATCCAAGACTTATTCATTTATGTAATGTATTGGAGCTTGCCCCCTCAAAGTGGTTGATTTCTAAGGCGTTGATCTCTCTTTTCTTCTATTTTTGGAGATGGTTTCATAACAGAATGGGTCATTTCTCAAGCTCAGTACTTAGACCTTCTATATACATAGTTCAGTACCTTATATGAAAAAAATTGTGACTTACCACTTCCTGGTCAAATTACTGCAACTCCTTCAGGGTCTCATGTTGCAGACGATGTAATTGGTTTAGTTAGCGCTAATAAGAGTAAGAAGAAGTCCTCCAAAACTTCTTCTCCTGCAATAAATTTACCAGATTCACCGAAATGATATTCTTCCCTTGAAATTTCTGCCAACATTCATGTTGTAGATTCATCTATAGCTAAATCCAAAACCGGTAATAAGAAGAAAGGAAAGAATAAAAACAAACAAACTTCGTCTCCCAAAGGGAAAACCGAAAATAATGAACCATTTGATGATAAACAAAAACCTCGTTATCCTTGTCTTCTCTTGGAGGAGTATCACTTTACCAAAGAGTGCCCACATCGGTGTGAGGTCTCTAAATTCATCAAAGGTTCACCCACTCCCAATGTCTTGAAGGATCCTTTTCCTACTCAAGATAGAAAAATGATAGGATCTTCTTCAAATTCATCAGTATATATTTTAATGATGTATGAGGTTATGGTTGCGAAGAGATCATAAGACTATGCAAGTAAAAATCCTATAACTGGTAAAGAGATAGACAATTCTAATTAAACACCAGTTGTATCTCCTTCGGTTTCTGATCCACTTCATATCGAGAAGCCTAATCCTAATCTAGTGATTAAACCACCTGCTAAAGGTGTACTTCAAAATCAGCTTTCAATCCACATGCGAGAGCTTCTCATAACTACAAAATTGCAGAAGACTTGGCGATATCCCCTTCAGCAATGCCGGCCTTAGAAGTGCTACAATCATGTCCATCACAAAGGAAATTACTTTTATCAGCTATCGGAGCTATAGATCTTCAGGATTCTAACCTCATGGTCTTTGATCTAGAAAAATTTACATTGAGATTCCTTCATCAGATGGCTTTTTAGATTCCAGTATTAGTAAAAAATAGACGAATTTTTCGTACTGTAATTAATGAGGGGGCATCTGCGTGCATAATGTCGTTAAATTTTTGGAAAAATATTAGTTCTCCGACACTCAACCAATCTCTGACAATCCTTAAAGGCTTTGATGGAAGAGAAATACATCTGTTTGGAATACTTGAGGATCTACCTATAGAAGTAGAAGGAAAAACTGTTAATCTAGATGTGGAACTTGTTGATTCCCCTTTGGATTACAACCTTATTTTGGGTCGTAGTCAGTCTTATGCCATGACTATTGTCATTTCATCTGTATTTCGGTTAATCATGTTTCATCATAAAGGAAAGATTGTGAAAATCAATTAGTTGTCATATTATTCGTCCGACCCTGCTTCTACTGACAGTATCCAACATGTTGGAAAATTGACTATCCCATGTGAAGATGTTGGTGTAGGTTTAGTAAAGGAATCCACTTTGATGGGAACTTTCTCTATGCCTCCACCCAACATACCGTGTACTATTTCCAACATCAATATGATTTCATCAAGCACTATACATTCGATGAAACTTGGGTAGTGCCTTTAGAGTCAGAAATGGATTATTTCAATGGTGAGATGCCTTTGAGTCCTTTTGAAATGGCATCTGTGGTAGTACAGTCATTTTCTGACACACTTTCAACTACGCCTCATCAAATTAATGTGATCATCGAAGAATATTCTTCACCATCAAGTTCAGCCTTGACATCCTTTTCCCATCCTTTTCAACAAGTGTTTCACACTGATGAAAGTATTCAAGAATTTTTATCTGTGGATGAAATACCCTGGGATGATATACACCATAGATCCTCATTTTTACCTAAACTTGATAGGTTTGAAAATGAGTTTTTGTCTATTTTTACAATTGATTATGTCAAGGAACCTCAAAATCCCATATCGATTACAAATTTGGATTCTGAGATTAATTTGGGAAACATTTCTACAACTATTCCTATCGACATATCAGTTAAACCTAGAATTGTTGAAAACATTCATATAGGCACTTCTTGTACGATTGAAGAAATTAATACATATAAAGACCTATTTCAAGAATTCTGAGACATATTTTCCTGGTCTTATGAAGAGATGCCAGGAATCGATCCAAATATTTTCATTCATGAAATAAATACATACCCAGATGCCAAGCCTATTAGACAAATATTACGTCCAATACATCCGCGAAAAGTTGCTGCTATTAAAGTTGAAGTTGAAAAACTATTGCGCACAGGATTTATTTATCCAATACCATTGATAGATTAGGTATCTAATATAGTTCCCATTCTCAAAAAACAAGGGACTATACGAGTATGTGTCGATTATAGGGATATTAATAAAGCATGACCAAAAGACAATTATCCTACCCCTTATATCGACCAAATTATTGATGATTGTGCCGGAAATGAAATGTTCTCATTTATGGATGGATTTTCTGGATATAATCAAATCAACGTATTCCCTGATGATCAACCAAAAACAATGTTTATATGTGGTTTTTAAGCTTATGTGGTTATTTTTTATTGCAGAATTCGGATTATCTACAGTATCATGAAACGATTGTCTACGTTTCGAATCCCAACAGGGCTCCATCTTCAGGATGAGAATTGAATGAAGACTGAAAGAAGGTTGCAAAAGGTATAAATAGTGAAGGGCTGAGATGAGAAGATGAGAAATGAGAAGAGCCAACAGACTCTTTAATTTGTTAAAAAATAAAAATAAAAATAAAAAGTTTCTTTATTTATTTAAAAAAAAAAATTTCCGAAGGTTTTATTAATTCTAATTTTAATAATAAAGATTTACAATATTTATTAACTTAATAAATATATTTTTTATAATAGATATTTTTTTTTTAAAATTAAAATTCTATAATTAATATTTATTTAATTATCAAAGCTTTAAATTACGACAAAATTTTAATTTTATTATTATTTAATTGTTACTTAAGATTTATATATATATTTTAAAAATTAAAAAAAAAAATTAAAATTTTTATTTTATTTTCTAATTTTTTTTTCTTCTTTCCAAAGGTTTTATATTTCTAATTTAATAATAAATATTTACAATATTTATTAACTTAATAATAAATATTTTTTTATAATAATGTTTTTTATTAAAAAAAATTTATTTAATATTTATTTAATTATCAAACTCTAAATTACCAAAAAAAATTATTTATTTTAATTGTTACCTAAGATTTTTATTATCAATAATATCAAAAATTATTTATTTATTTTATATTTAATGTCTAAATTAATCTTTATTAAGTAAATTAAATATATTTTCCTAATTTAATAAAATGCTAATAAATTTTAATTTTAATTTCTATTAATAAATTTGATTCGGAATGTTAAGTTTACTTACATCCAATCACTGATAATAATTGTTAATTAATTAATTTTTATTAATAAAAATTAATTAATATAGATAATTATTATGAGTAAGTGAAGTAATACGAGTTATGAAATGGCATGTCCTTGGGGAACATTTTCCTATTGCAAATTACCTTTCGGATTAAAAAACGTTGGTGCAAATTTTCAAAGGGAAATGTATTACGCTTTTCATTATATCAAACATATTTTACAGCCTTATCTGGATGATTTTCTTGCTCACTCATTACACAGGGACGATCATCCTACTTACTTACGAGTTATTTTCATGAGGTGTAGGCATTAAAAGATTCGTTTGAATCCACACAAGTGTGTTTTTTTGTGTGCAATCAAGACGATTACTGGGATTCGTCATTTCAAAAGCTGGCATTTGTGTCTACCCTTTAAAGGTTGAGGCCATCATAAATTTACCTCCTCCTTCCACACTTCCCCAACTCCAAAGTTTGCAAGGGAAAGAAAACTTTCTACGTAGAATTATCTCGAACTATGTTGAGTTAACAAAAGGTTTACCCGGTTGTTGAAACAAAATGTTCCTTTTATTTTGGATGAGATTGTTGATTGATATTTTGATGCTCTTAAACATGCGTTAACCCATGCACCATTATTTCATCTACCCAATTACAACTAGGACTACTTTTCATACCTAACAGCCTTTGATTCAACCATCGGAATGATTCTAGTTTAAGAGGATGAATCTCAAAATGAGCATGTGATATATTATCTAAGTAGGAATCTGAATCCGACCAAAATTAAATATTTTCATGTGGAAAAATTGGCCTTGGCAGTAGTTCAAGCTGTCCATTGATTTCATCACTGCATATTGTTACGAAAGACAACTGTGATATCTAATTGCAACCTGATGATGTATATTTTGATAAAACAGTTACTCAGGGAAAAATACTCTAAATGGATTGTCATCCTACAAGAGTTTTATTTGGAATTCGAGAAATATAAATCAAAGAAATCACTGGTGTTTACAGAAATCATGTGTGACTTTCCTAATACTGAGATGGAAACCATGGTAGAGAATCCCATCGCAGATATATCTCTGTTTCTTATTAGTACGTCAGTCCCATGGTATGGAGATATCATCATATATCTTCAAACCCAAACCTTTTGTCTAGTGTTTTCATCCTCAAATCGACGGAGAATCCAGTGTCAATCCTAGAGATACAATATTGTTGGGGACAAACTTTATCATCATGGTGCAGATTTTGTTTTTCGACATTGTATAACTCACAAAGAGGTTGAAAGGGTTTTGAATGACTACCAATCCGGAGCGTGTGGTGGTCATATTTCTGGGTTTTCCACAACCCAAAAGATATTGAGCACTGGCTATTTTTTGTCATCATTTTTCAAAGATTGCATTATTGCAGTTCCAAAATGCCACAGCTGCCAAATTTTTGATCGAAAGATGTGTGTGCCTCCAGCTCCTCTTAACCCAATCATTGCTATCGGTCCTTTTGCGAAATGGGGCATTGATTTCATTAAATGTAACCCTCACTCAGCCGGGGGCATGGATATATTATTCTTGCTATATATTACTTTACCAAATGGGCCGAGGCAATGCCTATATTCACGACAGATGACAAAACTACAGCTACGTTCGTATTCAATCATGTGATTGCTCGTTTTGGTATACCCCAAGCTATTATCACAGACCATGGGAGTTATTTTTGAAATATCATGATGACCAAACTTTCTGATCAACTTGGCATGCGCCATGATAACTCTACTCCATATTACCCACAGGCTAATGGTCAGGTTGAAGCCGTCAATAAAGTTTTAACCACCATGATTAAACAGATTATCGTAAATCACAAATCGAATTACCATACCATGCTTTTTTTGGCACTATGGGCATACAGAACCTCAACAAAAACTGCTACAGGGTTCACTCCTTTTCAACTAGTCTACGGTTTAGAAGCTGTGTATGAAGATAAGTCCACTCCATGACAAAACAGCTGATGCAATCATCAAGTCCCACCACCCCATCATCGCACATCTCTCCATTTTTCGCGCTCGCTTACAACTGTAGATTCCCCCCCCCTAGATCGGACGGTTAACATTCAATTTCGCGTTCATTTCACCAAAAGAATTGATTGAGCATTTTGAATGCGAAATAGGCGGTTTTAAAGGGACACGTGTCGGCCATTGGCATGTATCACGTCCACCCAGCATAAAACCACTTACCGCCTTAACCCCGCGCGAAAACCACTCTCGGTCTTCTACAAAACCTCTCATTTCCACTTTGCGCCATAATTCAATTTAAAACCTTGGTTCTGCCTTCCGCCATGGGTTTTCCACCTCCGCTGCATTCATCCTCCTCTGCAAAGCTCCTCCACCCCTTGCCGAGCCCTCTGAAGTAGTTTAACCACATACGTAGGTTTTATATAATATGTTTGGTGTTTGTTATAGGTTTTCATGGCAGTTAAATTATAAAAGTCGTCCCATAGCAGAAATCCAGTTGCAATGCCAAGGGTGATGATCCTCGTGGTCCAAACAAAGGAAAATAGGGACTAGCAGGGTTAATTCCATGTGTTAACCAATGATTCATGAGCATTGGTCACACGATCAAGCCCTCCAGCATGCCAAAGCCACTTGTGCAGCCAACGGTGAAGACAGAGATTCGAAGAATAAAGATAAAGTGATTAAGCATAAAGTTGAAGATTAAACCCTTAAACTCACAATTAAATGGATAAAGCAGCGTAAGGACAGGTAATAAAGGATAAATTAGTCAGAAAGGACAGATCAACAAGGCAGAAGGCCTCGTGCATGTCAAAGCAAAGCAGTTACTTCATCGAAATATCTGAAGCCACCTGTAGCCTGTGTTTCACCTACAAAGACACTTTGACAGTTATCACACTGACAGGACATCTTTTAACTGTCAGAGCAGTTATTTTAAGACATGGGAAAGCCTTAAAACCCATTCTTTTCACCTACTTTATCCTCAGAAAGTAAAGACAGAGTTATTAAATAGAGAAGTAGAGCAACTCATTCCTACCTTAGGCCTTGCGTGGTTTACAAGGTTAGGAGTGCATTTACTCTGTAATTAATAACATTTTGAACCCTAAAAAGAGTTCCACCTCATCATTCTTCTATAAATACTCTATGAGGAGCTCTTTCTTAGGGGTTGGTTGCTGGCATTTGAACTCTTTGAAGTTGCACATAGTCTAGCTAAAGATTAACGAAGAAATTGAAGTATTGGAAGAATGATGATGTTTTGACATGTTTTGTTAATGAGAAGGGTCTATCATTGGATCCCTGACCATGGATGTTGGTGATGTATTCTAATCTGTTAATTTTTATTTCATGTTTTCCATTTTCTTCCATCATTCTATGCTTACAGTAGAGTAAAAAGTTTAGGCTAAGAAATGTCTCCTAGAAGCACCTTAGACCTGTTTGATCTTCATTGTCTTCATGTTTTCATCTGTTCAAGGTTTTATTGAGTAGTTTGACTGCTTTTTAACCCTTATGCTTGTTTATTTCAGAAATAGTTCAAACAGTTGGTCTCAAGAATGATTTATGGTTTTCCCTGCTTACTTGTTGCCGCTTGAAAATTGTTTCCGAAGTCTCCCTTTAAAGTACCATTGTTTACAGTCTGCCAAAGAGGTCTGTTTTGATCATACCCTTTGTTCTTGATTAAATAATGCTTTTGAAGGTCTTTATAGCTGTAATCAAAGATGTTTAGGAGTTCCCTTTTCTATGAATGCAGTTATTTGTGAATCTTGAATGTTTTCTTATCCTTGAAAGTGAAATCTTTGGTTGAAATAGATCGTTCCTCGACTCCTAGATTTCATTTGAAAAGTTTGTCTTGAAATTGTTATTTGCTGAAGTGTGGTTTCTAGAATTTATGGTTAGCCATGTATATGAAATACCTCTTCATGTTCAAATGATGTTTTAAGTCCCTTTGTTGATAGGTACATATAACTAAGGATTATTAACTGCCCCTAGTTCTACTTCTCCTTCTAAAATCCTTAATGTCCATTTCATTTCATCCACCAAACCCAAGATCCATTGGCCAAGTTAGATTTTCCCTTTGATATCCCATATCCATTGATTGAGCTTGTTATAACTTCTTCTTGACTCCTTTTCCCAATGGTTCTGATATTTCCTCTTTCTATCTATGTTTCCTAGATCATTGATGTCCAACCAACCAAACCCAAACAAACAAACTTGCACTTAATAACTAGCCTAAAATAAACCTTTTACAAGCAAACAAGTCATATCTTTGCAAACAATTGAGAGATCCCTCTCTGAGACTAGGAGGGCTAGATCCTAGAGCTCTAAAGACTGGTTTATATGTTGCCTTGTCATTTTGTTTCCCAATCAGCCAAATCACAGGACCCCAACATTTTGGTGATCACGGTGGGAATTCTGAGTACATAAGTGCATGAATATCTCTCAAAACTCTTTAGATCCTCATTAAATCAAGGAATATCCAGTGAATCTGCCACCTCATCACCACCAACATCTTGGCAATCACGGTGGGACCTCTGAGTTCATAGTTGCCTAGAAAGCTCTTATAGACTCATTAGTCCTTCAACAACCATAGAAACTCAGAAAACCCCTAAAAAAATTTCAGATTGGTTTCATAATAAACATTGGTGGTGGACCATAGAATATTTTACCTCCAAAAGAGCTAAAAATTTCCACCTAGCGACTCCACTGGCCTCTAGTAGGCATATTAATTCACTAGTCCTTGTATACTCCCTTGGGAATGCATTGAGCAAACCCAATCATACTGTTGGTGGACAGAAAAGTTGAAATCATCCACCTGGAAAATCCACAACTCTCAACAGACCTAAAGACTCCATTGGAGGAAAAACCTAAAACATGACTAGTCATCCTAGAAAGAAAGAGCATTTAGGCCTAAGTTGGTTTCAAGAAATTATTGTTTTTATCTATAACTATGTTCTATCCTAATTTAAGCCTGATCAAGAATACACCGATGATATCTACATTTATCATTGGAAGGATCTCAAGCCTCGAAAAGCTAAGCCTCAAATTTTATACCATGATCAGTCTTACACATCTGTGCTTACCCCAGATTCACCTGTGAAAGATCTAGTGAAACATGAGCCTCATGCTACCTTTCCTCCTCTTTCTGAAACCTAAAACAGCCATAAATCTCTTTTTACACTACCTATACCCACAAAGGTCCTAGAAAGATACAAGTCTCTAATTTTGCCTCCTATCTTCCAAGCCCTCCCTGCAAATCTCGAAAATAAACTACCCAAATTTGATGGAGAAAGCTCAAAAGTTACCACTAAAGAACACATTCAAAATCTTGAGAATTTACTTGACCTCTATGAAACAGAAAAAGATGATGTGTGTATTAGAATTTTTGCCTTATCATTACAAGGAAAAGTTAGGAGTTGGTTTAAAGACCTTCCAGCTGCAAGCATTATTAATTTTCATCAATTTACTCAAGTATTCGTAGATAGGTGGGTGATCATGGGAAATGAAGTTATCATCATAGAGGAATACAAGAATTTAAAAAGACGACCTAGGGAGACATTAAAAGATTTTTCAGCCAGGTTCAATAAGGTATACATTGCAATACCTGGTAAGATAAAGCCACCTTTGGGATGGGCTCTCTTACACTACCCAAGTACTTTTGACCCAGAGATTGAATTCCAAATAAGAGAAAAAGATGCTTCAAACCTGGAAGAAATGCAGAATATGGCAATAACTGTGGAATTCAACATACTGGAAAGAGAGGAAAGGTTAGAAGAAATGAGGAAGGACAAAGCACCTTAAGAGAAAATAACTTCTTCAAAGTTAAAGCTAGGGATGTTGACAGATACAATCAAAAAAATGACGCATATACTTGGTAGGAAAGAGGAAGAGTACAAGGTTGAGATTGGTGTTGATTATTCAGAGTAGTCGGTACCATTTTCTTGGGAGGAACCAAATCAATCATTTCAATGCAAAGGTAGCTATCAAAACATACTGGCTAACCAAGGTTGCAAAGAAGAAGATGCGGAAAGTTTTCAAGTAAGTACTATATGTCTTCCTACATCTTGTGCTTCACTATTTAGAGAGTATTACAAGAAAATTGAAAATAGAAACAAGGGAGAATGCTCTAAAGAATCAGTAAGGAAGGAAATGGATAATATAAACCCTTTTTCAAATCCAGAAGTTCTCCCCTCAAATCATCTTGGTATGGTTGTTTGGATTACAAAACTAGAAATGAAATATGAGCCAACACCTCTTCAGTCACTACCCTTGTGCTTTGAGTCATTTTAGATTGCTAAAGGAGAAGCTATTGGCCATGAACACTCTCCTTTTCATAGGGTGGAACAATCTACTGATCAAGTGTGCATAATAGACGACATTCCTCCTATGAATAAAATACCCAAATATGATCAATATGATGATGATTATGTTCTCCAAACTCAAGCCAACACTACCAAACAATCAGTGATTAGTTTGTGGGAAAAAGACAATCATTCTCCACAACTCAAGTATAGTGATCAGTAAATAGCACTCAGCCATGATAGTGAAGAAGAAAGTGCAGAAATTTTAGGAGAAAGGGAAGGATCTTTACCTCTTTGTTACACTTCCTTTCAGTTCATCAAAGACAACCTTGATGCAATCAGAAGTCAGCAATATTTGGGTATTGATTTTGACAACAAAGAACACATTTAGCCCTATATCCAGCCTTCACAGGGGAAAGAGAATAGCTATATCTCTTTTCAATTAGGTTTTCTAGAAGACAACATGGAAGTATATGATGAGTCTGACAGTTCAGATGATAATCAAGATGAGGAAGAAGTTCTTTCTCAAAAGAATCTTAAGCTTGATCCAGTGGAGAAAAAATTAATCCTGGTTGAAACCTATCTTCTAAATATTCATAGCCAGGCTTTATTTCAAGATCCCTATGCTCAGATCTTGAAAATATTTGGAGAAGGGATAAAGGTTGTTAGAAGCAGTATATTAACAAAAGCAATAAAAAAATTTAGCACTATTGCTAAAGAACAAGGGAAATGGCAGTGGCTCTGTTTGTCCAACATAATCAAGGAGATGAGCAAAGACCAATCTTGGAACCATTTACTTGATTGGCTATGTTGGAAAAGGGATTTCATCAGCTAAATATATAAATTTTCCAATTTAGATTAGGTTAGATAGGAAAGAAAATAATCTCAACCTGTGAGAATTTAGTTAGTTTTTTACTTTGAAAGAAAAAGAAAAAATACAAAAACAATAGAAAAAGAGAAAAGAGGGCAGATATAAAAGAATAAAGGTACAACCCCATACCAAAATAGAAAAAGATAATCTGAAAGTGTGCAAGCTTAAATGCCACTACTAAAAACACTGCTATTTAGTCATACAACGTAATCATGACTAGATAGATTTCAATTTACTGCTAATAGGTTAGTGAAGAAGATTTTCCAAACTGTTTAATCTTGGCTTATCAGTAGAATATATTAGAATAGAATAAAAATGGTTCAAACACGCTCAAAATCTGAACCAAGAATCAAAATAAAGATGGCTCTAACATGATAAAAAATTGAGCCAAAGAAAGAAAGAAAGGTTGGTTCTAATATGCTAAAAACTTGAACTAGGTAAAGAAGAAGGGGAAAGCTCAAAAGGATCAAAATCAGAGAAGAAAATAAGGGAAGGATGCTTACTATTCTCAGATCTCAAGTCTTTCCAGTTTTGTTTTAATTTTTTGCAAATAAAAGTCTGTGCAACTAGTTTCTTATGTCATAGACACTCCAGCAAATCAGACTGTTTAATCCTAGTTTGTCTGTGTTTAAATTTCGGTTTTAGAATGTAGAGAATGCAGATCTATCAAACAGCTTAATTATGACAGATAGTACATTAGGTAGAGAATTGTTTGAGTCCAACTGTTTAATCTGGACTCTTGGAATAAATAAGGGTAGCATTAGATAGTTTTATCTTTTTGTTTTCAAAAGTAAGATGTAAAAGAGATTCCATTCCAAGTGCACTCAAGAGAAGAAAAAAATGCTAGGACAACTATTTTTGGGTAGGTAAAGGTGTTGTCTTACAGATTTTTCATGCTACAAGTCATTGAAGAATTGTCAAAATGCAAAGAAAATCAGCAAGAAAACAAAGAAATTTTGCCCAATGGATGAGGCACTAGTCTGCTAAAAGCCAGAGATTGGTAAACTGAGGTTCCGGACACCTAAAAAGAAAGATGTCCTCCCCAAGTGGAGCCACTGTTAGCCATCTATAATTAATGTTATACCAAATTATGGCTAAATATGTTCTTAAGCCTTCAAGAAGCAATCTTCATGGAAAACTGCTAGTTCTTGAAGCCTTCTTGGTGTCTGTTATCTTATAAATCATCTTCACTGTTGTTTCCACAAGAAATCCTTCAAAGTAGCCCTGCTAATTCACAAAGAAAACTGCCTTCAAACTCGTAATCCTCATCATTTCTCCATTTCAAAATGTGTCTTTCATTTCCCCCATTTTTCCCTCATTTCCCCCTCAATTATTCCTGCACTCCCTTAAAATCCCCTTTTAAACCTTATAAATCCCCTTTATTTGGTTTAAAATCACCTTTTCTAATCTAACGGAACCCCTCAAAAAGCTTAAAAACCTTTGTTTGTAATCTTTTCTGCCCCTTTTTATACATTGGGCCTTAAGTGCTTTTAGGCTTAAGCCCTAGCCCCTTTCCGTCATATGACCCCGCGCCCTGCGACCGAGTGCTAAAGCCCATCGGCGGTCGCACATCGGCAATTCCAAGCTTCTGCTTCCATTTTCTTTTTTTGCTGATGGGCAATCTTCCGGTGAGATTAGGACCTTCCGTTCCCCAAGATCTGACGGCCGTTGCATCGTACCTCTCCATCGCATTGCTCCATCGTTGCGCTTCATCGTATCGCTCCATTGCATCGCTCCATCGCTTTGGGCTTCGTCGTTCCCTTGTCCCATTATTTTTCCCCGTCGATGCGATCCCCCGAAGTAAATATCCACCGTAGATCTTGTTGATCTGATGGTCATCGCATGATCGCACTCACTCTCACCTTTCTACCCACCCCAACTACATTCTTCCTCCAAGCAATCCCAGTCATTGATTGAGCTCGATCTAATGGCTATGGCACTTCCCCGCTATTTTCTCAACCTGCTCCTCTTTTCTCTCCCGTGAGAAATCCCGACCGTTGATCCCCTCCAATCCAATGGCGATTGTTCTTCCCCTCTCCATCTTCATTTCCTGAACTCCTTTGATCATTCATCCCACAAATGGATCTAGCCGTTGATCCCCTCTGATCTAACGGTGATCGCTCTCCCTCCCATCATCCCTTCTCCTGAACATACCTCACTCCATAACCTTTCTCCAAGCTCGATCCACCGTTGATCTATAAAATCTAACGACCACCGTTATTCCCAACATTCAACCCTGCTAAACAAATAAGCCTGTTCCACGACAAAACAGCTGACATAGTCATCAAGTCCCACCACCCCATCATCGCACATCTCTCCATTTTTCGCATTCGCTTATAGCCGTAGATCTGGCCCCCCCCAGATCGGATGGTTAACATTCAATTTCGCATTCATTTCACCAAAATAATTGATCAATCATTTTGAATGCGAAATAGGCAGTTTTAAAGGAACACGTGTCGGCCACCGACATGTATCGCGTCCACCCAGCATAAAACCAATTACCGCCTTAACCCCGCGCGAAAACCACTCGTAGTTTTATGCAAAACCTCTCATCGCCACTTCATGACATAATTCAATTTAAAACCATGGTTCTACCTTCCGCCATGGGTTTTCCACCTCCGCTGCATTCATCCTCCACTGCAAAGCTCCTCCACCCCTCGCTGAGCCCTCCGAAGAATTTTAACCACATACACAGGTTTTATGTAATATGTTTGGTGTTTGTTGCAGGTTTTCATGGCGGCTAAGTTATAAAAGCCGTCCCACAACAAAAATCCAGTTTCAGGGCCGAGGGTGACGATCCTTGTGGTCCAAACAAAGGCAAAAAGGGACTACCAGGGTTAATTCCATGTGTTAACCAATGATTGATGAGCATTGGTCACATGATCAGGCACTCCACCGTGCCTAAGCCACTTGTGCAACCAACGGTGAAGACAGAGATTCAAAAAATAAAGATAAAGGGATTAAGCATAAATTTGAAGATTAAACACTTAAACTCACAGTTAAATGGATAAAGTAGTGTAAGGACAAGTAATCAAGGATAAATCAGTCGGCAAGGATAGATCAACAAGGCAGAAGACCTCGTGCACATCAGAGCAAAGCAGTTACTTCATTGAAATATCTGAAGCCACCTGTAGCCTGTGTTTCACCTACAAAGACACTTTGACAGTTATCACACTAACAGGACATCTTTTGACTGTCAGAGCAGTCATTTTAAGACATAGGAAAGCCTTAAAACCCATTCTTTTCACCTACTTTATCCTCAGAAAGTAAAGACAAAGTTATTAAACAGAGAAGTAGTGCTGCTCATTCCTACCTTAGGCCTTGCATGGTTTTTAAGGCTAGGAATGCATTTACTCTGTAATTAATAACATTTTGAACCCTAAAAAGAGTTCCACCTCCTCATTCTTCTATAAATACTCTATGAGGAGCTCTTTGTTAGGGGTTGGTTGCTGGCATTCGAAATCTTTGAAGTTTTACATAGTCTGGCTGAAGATTAAAGAAGAAATTGAAGTATTGGAAGAATGATGATGTTTTGACATGTTTTGGTAATGAGAAGGCTCTATCGTTGGATCCCTGAGCATGACTGTTGGTGATGTATTCTAATCTGTTAATTTTTATTTCCTGTTTTCCATTTTTTTCCATCATTCTATACTTACAGTAGAGTAAAAATTTTAGGCTAAGAAATGTCTCCTAGAAGCACCTTAGACCTGTTTTCTCTTCATTGTCTTCATGTTTTCATCTGCTGAAGGTTTTATTGAGTAGTTTGACTGCTTTTGAACCCTTATGCTTGTTTATTTCAGAAATAGTTCAAATAGTTGGTCTCAAGAATGATTTATGGTTTTCCCTGCTTACTTGCTGCCACTTGAAAACTGTTTTTTAAGTCTCCCTTTAAAGTACCATTGTTTATAGTCTACCGAAGAGGTTTGTTTTGATCATACACTTTTTTCTTGCTTAAAAAATTGTTTTGAAGGTATTTATAGTTGTAATCAAAGATGTTTAGGAGTTCCCTCTTCTATGAATGGAGTTATTTGTGAATCTTAAATTTTTTCTTATCCTTGAAAGTGAAATCTTTGGATGAAATAGAGCGTTCTTCGACTCCTAGATTTCATTTGAAAAGTATGTCTTGAAATTGTTATTTGCTGAAGTGTGGTTTCTAGAATTTATGGTTAGCCTTGTCTATGAAATACCTCTTCATGCTCAAATGATGTTTTAAGTCCCTTTGTTGAGAGGTGCATATAACTAAGTATTCTTAATTACCCCTATTTCTACTTCTCCTTCTAAAATCCTTAATGTCCATTTCATTTCATCCACCAAACCCAAGATCCATTGGCCAAGTTCGATTTGCCCTTTGATATCCCATATCCATTGATTGAGCTTGTTATAACTTCTTCTTGAATGCATTTCCCAATGGTTCTAATATTTCCACTTTCTATATATTTTTCCTAGATCATTCATGTCCAACCAACCAAACCCAAACAAACAAAATTGCACTTAATAACTAGCCTAAAATCAACCTTTTAAAAGCAAACAAGTCATATCTTTACAAAAAAATTGAGAGATCCCTCTCTGAGACTAGGAGGGCTAGATCCTAGAGCTCTAAATATTGGTTTATATGTTTCCTTGTCATTCGGTTTGCAGATACTGAAAGACTAGTTGATACTAAGAACTAGATACTACTGGTTGCAGAACTTACCCGAAAGTCCCTCAGTTGATGTAGATCCCACGGGGTGTAAACTCCCTGCAACACTTTGTGCTCTGAAACTTGTAAATCCACAAATAACGAACACAAAAACCTAGTTGTATAACATATATAGTTCCTATATGTCAGTGAAAACCATGTATAATATCATACAAACAATATGAAATGTTCAATTAATGATTATTACACATATATAAAGAATCATAAACACGTAAAAATTGGGAACAAGATGGCTCTTCTTCTTATGAATGACATGTAAAGTAATCAAAACATGGAGAGATCACCTGAATCCTGCCACAACCTTCTAGCATATCGTCCTCTGGATCCATCCAGCCCTAGCCTCGCAAGAATTCTTCCAAAATTTGTGCACAAGAGATATCATATAGGGTGATGAACATCTCAAGGAAACAAGGGTTTCTTGAGTATACCTAGGTAGTGGAGGAGGCATGAGAATATTAGAATTGAATAGGGCTCCAACAGAGTATAATATCTATATCTTTTCTCTATCCCCCTTAGGCCATTCCTTTGAGGGGCTTTTATACTCCCTCAAATTATTTTCTGCAATTAAGAACAGTTAGGCCATGGGATGGGGTGGTTAAATTACTGAAATAACCATCAAACCCGCCTCAATAATAGGGAAAATATATATTTTTTATTAATTAAAAAGTTATACATGGATCTCTATGAATGGAATCGTGTGTATATGTGGAAAATTCTGGGCAGAGTTGCGTATGGGTTTTAAAATACCGTTTTTTGAGAAAATGTTCAAGTCTGGGGGAAAGGGTGCCCAAGGCCAAAGTGTAAATCATCAAGGACATGACGGTGATAAATGACACTATAATATATGATGCCTAATATATGAGTTCAGAAGGGCTACATGATGGCTGAAATGTATTATGTGCATAGAAAGAACCTTGCAAGGACTAGAGAGGACTTCACTGGATTTCAACCTGCCAAAAAACCAGTGAGAGAAATAAAAAAGATAGCTCATGCCTAAGGTAGACATAACCATGCTCAGTGAAAGAAAATCATGTCTGCATATGAAGTATAGAGCAGATCCAAAATGTATACAATTAGAGCTGAAAATGTAAAGTACATAGTGAATCATCAGATCACTGCCCGAAAGGACAAGTCAAAATTAGGTCCAAGTATCACATATAGAAGGCTGATCAACGATGCTGAAATAGATATCTGATAACAAAATTTATAACTAAATCTCCAAGTACCAAATCATATGTGGCGGAACAAATGGTACTACACATAACTCAGGAGCCAACGTATAGGGTGTTGTGGTGGTGAAACTACAACATATAAGGGTGGACGGTGTCACTAGAAAAAAACTGAAGAAGCTGTCTAAGTGAACCAAATCATGCTGATGCTAACCTGGACTGTGCCAAATTGGATCGTTAGTCAATTTTGAAAAATCTGGCAAGTTTAAAGTTTCCAGAAATGGTAAGCGAGGAGGAGCTTGGATATTCCATCCTCCATAGGAAGGATTCCCAACATTATGAAAAGAATACCTTGGATTTGCTAAGGCACCAGGTTGCCAAATATTGTTCATAGAGAATGTTGGGCCATAGGAAAATCCTTGTAACCCAAAATTCGGAGAAGGACCCCGCTCTCCCCCCCCACCCCAACATAGAGTTACTATAAACAAGACCATTTCCCCCCACTAAGGTAGTGAATGGAGAGGAAACCCCTTGATAAGGGTTCCAAGCATTTGAAAATGGAGAAAAAAACTAAGAAGTACTCGATGAAGGGAAAGGAACATTCCCTTGGTGACCAGCAAGAAACTGATTCCCTACTCCTAATGCTGTAAAAACAGGATTCCAACCTGTAAAGGTATTAGAACTTTGACATCTAAACCATGGATTGAAACCCTGATTCTGAGAAGCAAAAGGTAAAGATCCTAAGGAAGGGGTCAAATGAGGGATATGCCCACTTACAAAGGGGAACCCTTGAAAAGGAGCTGATCCACTAGCCATAGAGGGTATGGGTGTAGATGCAGCTGAAGCAACAGAAAAGGAGAAAGAAGGAATCCCACTAGTGGGCATTCCAAAAGAAAAGGGACCAGATTGTGAAGCATGCGCTTCATTGTGACTAGAGCCAAACACAACAACACAAGAATTGATAGTAGATATAGCAATAGTGCCCCCTCCTTCGACTAAAAGAGGGGTCTGAACACTTGCAGTGCTCATAGCTGAAGTTGTGTTCCTAGTTGTGGCCATCGAAAGGTGTGAGTATGATGATAAGGACTTTCAAGTCTCTGAGACTTAGGTCCGATGGATTGAATGGTGAAAGGATAATTAGTAGGAAGAGGATATGGAAGAGACTCAGGAGGCTGAGGGTCTTCCTCTACTTCTACTTCTTCTGCCGGGAATAAAACTCTCTAGTTGAGTGAGGCACTCCTCTCTATACTGACACCAACACTAGAACCACCCATAGAAACAACAAGCCTTGACGAAGGATCTCTCTCTGTTGCATCTAAAATCACCAAGTGAAACTCGCCCTCCAAATTACTCCTACACCTTCTTGAAGAAGGCTCGGCACTTGCGGGAGACAACCCACGAAGCCTTCTCGATCGACGAGGAAATCGGTCAACCACTTTAAGAGATTTATTTTAGACTCAAAAAATATATGAAGCCAAGAAATCTAGGAACAAAGAGCGCTCACTAAAATTTCCTACGATATATCCAGACAAACAACTCTTAGGTATTTCCGCTCCGAGTGATGAGGACCAGACACCAAAATACAAGAAAGCGAAATAATAGGACCTCTTGAGAGTAGTCTGGGGTAATTACGACCCAGGCCTACTAACGAAGGTAATAGAAACAGTTACGTTGACCTCCTAACAATAGCCTTTGTTGGTGCAAGTACCCAAGCTTCGCAAGGGCACCCTCCAAAAGTAGTGATGGAAGTGATGCAACGTCTACCTCAAGTACCACGGGTATTCACCCCCGCAGTCACCTGTGTGATCCCTAGGATAGGAAAATATGAGTACCAATCCGAATCGGCAGTCGAGCGGAATGGTATTAGGTAAATATTCATCAAATAAGAGGGGGGGTATCTCTCTTCTCTGCATGCACTATCCCTTGCGCTTGACTCTATGGAGGAGAGCTTTCCCGGTCCACTTAACTGTGTTGGATTTCGCTCGTTAATAAACTTCTATGTTTAACAGTTTGAGCAGCCTTGGAGAGTTAACGCTCCACTCGCCTAATGTAAGGCCCTACAACCTAGCTAGTTGGTGTATGATTAATGACAATAATACAAAAACTACTAGTTTCTTTTAATTATATCGCTTATTTTAGATTGGCTATTATTTAAGACAAGGGTGCACGGAAGTGAAACTGATAGTGTTTTTATGACATAGAAGAAACCGATGAAAACCAAACTACATGAAAATGAAATGATTTCCTTTCTATGAAGAGTGACTTCTACATAGGTTCTACGAAACTAATAAAAAAAAACTTTGTTTTCTTTTCATATACTCACACTTCACAGGACTCAGAAAATTACGAAAAAGACTAAAAAATGCTCAAATGCACTTAATGCAAACTACTAATGAAATGCGAACCCTAAGATGCTACCTCTAAAGAAGCAAAAAGAAGTCTCTAGAAAAACAAAGGTTCAATCACTTTTTGACAGACAACAAAGCTAGTTCCAAATCAGAACTCCTATATATAAAAATGCCAAAATGCACTTGACAAAAAAGAGAGAAATCAAGAGCAGACTTCCCTCCAAATCAATTCAAGAACTGAAGACTAGAAACTGAACCAAAATCTTCAAAAGATAAGAAGAGAACCGTAAACAAAACTGAAAGCAAAAAGCAACAGAAAACACAAATTTTTTTTGGGCTTTTCGACTTATAAAAGCAAGAAAAGAGATTTCAAGCAGACAAATAAAAACTACCCAAGAAATAAATCAAGCACACATGAATTCCAATCCAAGGGTTCAAAGGACTCAAGCCAATCGTGCTACTTTCATAGCGGGACTTCTACGAGCAACAAGAAGCAAGAAACTCAATTAATCAACTCAGTATAATAGCATAATATTGCAGTGAACAACAACTCCAAAAAATAAAAAAAGAGATCTTTCAAAATTCACAACAAGACAAGTCTACGAAATCAAGAAAACCAAACAACACCAAAAAAGAAAAATCAAATGTGAAGCAACGCATAAGGCCAAGAAGAGCACACGAGTAAGAAATAATTGTTCTGAATGTTCAAGACAACCAAGAATCTTCAGGGAAAGATCTTGGTGCTCAAGCCACGATTGCAAACACACAAAACAAGGATTTCACCAAATGGATAGGTTTTCATATAAGCAAGAGAGAGATAGATACAAAATCAATATGAACACAGTTTAGAGGCCTTCAAGATACTACAGAAATAGCTCAACACAGACAGACAAGACCATAAGGGCTAGAAATTAAAATTTTCAAATTTTCCTAGGCATACGCGTTTTTTCAGCGAGCAACAAGCGTGCATACGCTATTGTAACAAAGGACACTCACGTATATGTGGGTCCCTTTGCAAAAAGCATCATGTATACGCGACTGTGTAAAGAAAAAATTGCGTATCGAAATAAAGATAAGAAGAAAAAACAAAATTCAAGCCTGATCAAGAGACCAGGTCTTCTATCTGACTGAAAAATACTTGCTAGACTGCAAAAGGTGATAGAAACTATTGGGAACCTACAAGATAGATGAACCAACCCAAATGGGAAATCACAAGAATGTGATCCCCAGTGGAGTCACCATTTCTGTTTCAGGAAATAATACCCTAAAGGTCTTGGGTTGACAACCTTCACAGATCAGGGACATGGCATTCAAGAAGGATTCACTTAACCAAATTTTATACTGAAAACTAGATACTGATGGTTGCAAAACTTACCCTAAAGTCCCTCGGTTGATGTAGATCCCGCAGGGTGCAAACCCCCTACAACACTTTGTGCTCCGAAACCTGTAAATCCAGAAAGAACAAACATAAAAACCTAGTTGTACAACGTATATAGTTCCTAGATGTTAGCGAAAACTGTGTATAATATCGTACAAACAATATGAAATGTTCAATTAACGATTATTACACATATGTAACGAATCATAAACACGTAAACGTCGGGAACAGGATGGCTCTTCTTATTATGAAGGACACGTATAGTAATCAAAGCATGGAGAGATCACCTGAATCCTGCCACGACCTTCGAGCATACCATCCTCTGGATCCTTCCAGCACTAGCCTCGCAAGAATTCTTCCAATATGTGTGCATAATAGATGTCATATAGGGTGATGAACATCTCAAGGAAACAAGGGTTTCCTGAGTATACATGGGTAGTGTAGGAGGCACAGGAATATTAGACTTGAATAGGGCTCCAACAAAGTATAATATCTATATATTTTCTCTCTCCCCCTTAGGCCATTCCTTTGAGGGGCTTTTATACTCCCTCAAATTAGTTTCTGTAGTTAAGAACAGTTAGGCCATGAGCTGGGGTGGTTAAATTACTGGAATAACCATCAAACCCGCCTCAATAATAGGAAAAATATATATTTTTTATTAATTAAAAAGGTGTATGCGGATCTCTATGAATGGACTCGCATGTATACGTAGAAAAGTCTGGGCAGATCGCGTATGGGTTTTAAGATACTGTTTTTTGAGAAAATGTTCAAGTCTAGGGGAAAGGGTGCCCAAGGCCAAAGTGTAAATAATCAAGGACATGAAGGTGATAAATGACACTATAACAGAAAGAAATCAAAATGGCGCCATAACCAAAGCTTTTCAACTTTGCATTCTTTGCTCTGGTTAGTTTGCCTTTCATGTTGGCCAATACCCCTTCACACCAGTTGAATATGGTGCCTCTGAAACACTCTACCACAGTCTGGATTTGAGATTTAGTGGCTACATGTGGAGTCACACTTCCACACAACCTGGTTACCATGAATTCAATCACTTTGAGATCTAATCGCAAGATAGTTTCTATGTCTAAGCGATTATCCTTTGGATGTGCCTGATCACTGCAAAACCGTTGTTTGTAGCTAGCAGCGGGTAGGCGACTTTGTCTAGCTCTAAACAAGGATATGTTTTCTCCTCTTCAGGACAATCTAGTGAGGAAATAGATATCCTCGAGCCCGATTTTGAGCTGATGGTCACTAATGATAAAGCACTGACCTTGAACATCCCATGTGTTCACTAACCATGTCATCAGCTATACTTGTGCTTTCATACCTTCAATCGCCCAAAACTTGTATAAACCAAAAATTTTTAACACACGCATTATTGTGGGATCATTCTTGGCTTCATTTTCTATAGCCTCATGCTCACGTTCTCTCCACTCTACCATGGTGAAATAGCCTGCAAATAAACACATTTGAAAGTTAGAAATCATTAGAGTGTAAAAATTTAATCATTTTAAAGAGAATTTGTAAATTTTAGAACGGTCACGGTGCCTCCACAATTTTTGTGCGGAGACAGTGCGGACGTTCGCACGGGCTCCACACAAAAACCATGGTAGCCCGAAAATTTTCCTTTTGAAAAATTATCGGGGTCTGCAGGTAGCACGCATATAACCTGTGGACCCCAGAGAACGCATTTTTGAATATAAATTCCTTTCAAAAAATGAAATTAAAGCCAAAAAAGATAATTGAAATAGATAGAAATGAAGAGTAAGATGATGTGGATTACCTGGTTTTGACGAATCACAGAATGAACGATTGGTTCTCCTAATATTAGCTCCGAAACATTTTTGCCAAAAGCTCTCAATTCACTGCTCTAAGGATAAAAAGTGAAAATGATTTTGTTAAACTCCTTTTTATAGTTTTTGAATGAATAAAATATTATATTTTATTTAATTTTCACTTTAAAAATCTATTTTTCAATATTTTTACTTCTCTGGAATAGGTATTTTTAATCTTTTGAACTTTTGTGCAGAATACAGTTTTTTTGGTGAAAATAATTATTTTGATGTTGAGTACACTTTTAGCACTTTTTCGGGCTCTTGAAAAATGCAAAGAAGTGAAACCTTGGAGTTCTCTTTTAACCCATTTTCAAACTCTTTAAATATGAAAATATCATTGAGTACTTGACTACTTGAACTCGTTAAAGGAAATGAACAGTCATCCCTTCAGTATAAATTTACCCCTTTTCTGGACTGAAATGGACTATTTATGAAAAAGGTATACATTGACTAATGATGGTCAATAGAGTTCTCTCCTACATTGTTTTATCATTTTTCAAGCCTGAGAGATTAAATTCATGAAAAAATAAAACCATAGAGTTTACTTATGTTTCTCTTCCGACTCCCTAAAACTGAAAAACGCCAAGCTTCTCCTATGCTGGACTTGTTAAAATTTAACAGTAAAGGACCTGTCGATTACAAATAGCAATGAAACACTCCTTCTTAGGTTTCTATTTTAATACTAGTATGGACTCATCCAAAGGATGAGCTTACACAACAAGAAAATGTTATCCTCCTCAAGCTTGTCAAAAATAAAGAGGTACTTGCCAGTAATGGTGGGGGAAAAAGAGAGAAAAGGAATCTAGTTGTCACCCTTGTTTGAAAAGTAGTATACCACTCTTGAACACAACACTTTTTGTCACACTTGTTCCTGGTTTGGGAAAATTATTTGTCTAATAGTTAATCAAACCACATTGAAAGTCTTCAATGGGTTTTTGAGTATTAGCTTTAGGTCAATTGTTACCAAACCATCTGCATTGTCATTATGTGTTCAAGAGATAGTTCAAATAAACCATTCATTGAAAACATTTGTCTCCATTCGCATTGACCATCCTTGAGTCGGTCGTTGCAAATAATTCTTCAAAACATGATCTAACGGTTTCGTGTCATGGGCTTTCCTACGATGGGTCATTTTATATCGACGATAAATCATCATCTAGAAATATGATCTAGAATCCTATCAGTACCTTGGGATCTCCATGCCCTAATGGCAGGTTTCTCGCCTTCGATGACAGATTGCATCATTGACCCTTGATTGAATGATTCCGTGAAGTGTTCGATTGCAAATCATTCATTCACACCTCGTCGATTGTACTGAGTACTTTGAGAGACATTGTCATTATTGATTGTTTTTCTCACACTTGTTAACATTTCACATCATTGACTGGTAATAAAGTGGTTTCTACCATGTTCGACTTCGACACAATCAATCACATGGATAGAATCGTACTAGTTCGGGAAGCAGAAATCAAGACCCTAGATCTAGTTTCCACCATCTAGGCTGCTATAATATCCCAAATGGGAAACATGCAGCAGTATTAAACAATACTGCAGAGAAATAATGGAGTTTAGCTAAGTAATAGTAGGAGCCTAATATGGAGGCTCAATATTTACATTTACCACAACAAATCAGATTTATATTGAAGCCCATAAGATATAGAATAGGAAATACAATACTTTTACATGAAGAAATCCTCAAAATGAGGTGTTGTAACCATATATTATGACTAAAAAATCTTGACAACATTATTTGTATTAGCTGAAACTGTTGTATATTACACTTCAGATGTACAGCACATCTGTGTACAAAAATTTAGATCTATATCAGATCTGTACACTAGATAGGCTCCTCTTCAAATTCCTCTTGGGGTTTTCAACAAAAATTAAAGTACATGGAGTAGATCTGAGATCTAATGCTTTAGATCTATAGAAATATTTAGAAAATATGTAGCTTCAGATCTGATCTAATCAATACAATATGAGGATCCCGGCCAATGGATCTCAAATGTGAAGGACAGATCCCCAATCACATGAAAACCAATACTCCAAAAGGTGTGACAAAACACCCTGCAACTGTACCCTTGTAAATAATATAGTTCTGGAAGGAAAAATTCGTTGTAGGCTCTAGAAAATTTTTTCCCTCAAGCCAAGATCTGAAAATGCAGCTCCAATCATCCAATACTCTCTTGCCAATGGGATAGAAGCCTTCCCCACTGAAAAGAGGCACTAGATTGGCCTACATTTGAATAGATATAGCCTCCACTTGTTGCAACTTACAAAGACAACCAAACCCTCAATAGGATATGCGTTATAGTTGGAAGAAGAGCTTGGCCAAATGCCTGATAGTGGACAATAAATGAAAACTCTTCCAAGAGCTACTCAAGGAAAGAGGTGGGATTCCCGATCAGGAACACCCAATGCTAAACAACATTTGCAATCTATGCTAAACAACCAAAGAAAGATTATATGTCTAAACAGACAATACTTTAGAAATCTGATATCAATCAACAACCTTTTCCATGCTGCTATCCTCCTCCTTTTATAATTTTGAGAGCTTGTAAAACCCTAAACCATCTCAATGAAATAACTCTTTTCACATGAGCCACCTCCAACTAAAAATACGTTGTGCCATATTGATGGCCACTCCTCCAAGACAGCATTGTTGATTTGGTCATGGTTGACCCAGTCAAAACATTCATCCCCTTTCACACCTAAGGGTGCTCATTTAGTTAGCCCAGATTTAGCCTTATTCACATGTGGCATTGATTTGTTTATTGTCTTAGGAGTTTTATTGTCCTCCTTTACACATTTATTCATACAACAGAAAAATGAAACAAAAATTAATATTCCCATTAGCTTGGGATAATTGGGAATATTACAGTCCTCCCCTCCAAAATGTTGTTTGTCCTCAAGCAACTGATAGCGTGAGTGCTGCAACACTTCTCCTCCTCCATTGGTGACACCATAATGAGTTAAGCTTTCTCCATAAGTTAAGTGTTCACCAATCCAACCCTGAATGAATTTTTCCTCCAAAATTCTTATGAGAAGTAAGTAATCCATCCCATAAGGAGTCAATAACTCAAATGAAACAAGCATGGCTGAACTAATGCTCTCCCTATAACATGCAGCATAAGGTGCATGGAGAACCTCCATCCCATGTGTTACATACATGCCTCCCATCCTCCCTCCATACATTTCCATAAAAATTACAAGTATATCATCAATGTATGGGAGAAAAACTACATACATACAAACAAAAATTTGAGCATGTGGAGGTGGGTCATAGTCCCACACATGGAACCAGTGCAGTGCATCTCCCTCCTGCATTAGATCAAGGTATGGTAAGTGTTTTCCCAACCACTTACTTTCTGCTCATGTTACCTCACTATCGCTGAAAGTGTGAGATATGTTTGGTGCCTTTGGGAAGCACCCATAATGACAGAAAATCTCCCTTTGTTCATCAAGGGAGTGGCCAAATTGAGAAATTTTTGTAGCCCAAAGTTTGCCATAATATTTATATGATGTATGAATATTCCTTGGAGCCATGGCCTGGATAAAAATGGTGAAAGAATATGTACAATAAGAAAATAAAACATGCTTTACATGATCATATTCTTCACCAACAATACTCCTCATACAAATGGAGTGGTGCATGGATCTTTCTCCTCTTTCAAAATAAGGAAGATATGGCTAAAATAACCCCTTCATGGAGTCATGTTTCTGCCCCAACTTCACATAGTTCATGCATTCTTGAAAATGCTGATATAGTTCTTCTTTCAAGCCTTTCCAATCAAAGCTCCTCATGATGATGTTGTAGATCCTCATGGAATACATATGGCTGAAACATAACTCTTTGTAAGCTCTTTGTAGCAACTTCTTCTTGAGATTGGAGGCTCTAGACAAGAAGATCCTACCATGATGATAGATGACTCCTCCTTGGACTAAATATCCCTCTTCATGCAGATGGTCATCAAGTATCATACAAGTGTGAAGATCTTTGGAATAATCCACCAACAGTTGGGATTTCCAATATAGATCTAAACTGCTCAACAACGACAGCGTTGATGGTGTATCACCAGAAATATCTGTCATGTTGCTGCTCTCCTCCTTGACATCTCTCATGCTAAAGGTGTATGTTGGAAGGCCATTCCTTCCATTCTTCTCCTCCCACAGCGCAGATCCAGAAATTAAAGTGGGTGATGATGATAAGGGAAGAATACCTCCCTCCTTCTTGAGCTTACCCAAGTCTCCCAGCGTTGTAGCTTTGTCTTCAAGTGATCCAATCCCCCCTGGATCTAAGCTTGGAGTAGCATGTTGTGAGGTCTTCCCCACCAAATCTGAATCAGGTGGCCTCCCAGGTGGTTTGCCACTAGATAATATTGTCCCATGCATAAATCTCATGAACATAATAGGCAGGACTGTAAGGTCCTTGATTCCAATAGGAAAATCCATCTATTTTTTCTGTGTGGAAGTGTTATGTGAGGGGTAAGTATGCACGCCTTTGATCATTTGATATTCACCACTCTTCTTGTCCACCCATTCCATTTGCAAAGCCTCCCAATCAGTGGTGACTTTCCCCAATGTAATCAACCATTGAACACCCAAAATCACATTGGTGTCCGGTATGTCAACCACCAAGAAGTGATCAACCAAAGTGTAGGTACCCATGGTGACTAAAAGTGATGGGACATAATGCATGCATTTCATTGTTCTATCTCTTGGGAAAAAAATAGAGAATCCCTCAAAAGGATCAGTGGGTATTTCCCTCCTTTGCTCAAGATGGGCATCAATGAAGTTGTGGGTAGCCCCTCTATCAATCAGTATAGAAACCCTCTGATTCATGATTGAACCTTGAAATATTAAGGTCAAGTACTTAGGTACTCCTCTCAAAGATGAAAGAGTTCCTCCAATAGGAACAAATGCTCCATTCCCATTTCCCAATGGTGTTGGATCTCCTTCAATAGTGTCAGCGCTACGACCCCTTATTAGTTCATCATATTCTTCTTCTTCAAGATCTGAGAAGACCTCTATGTAATGTGCTTTACCAGCAGCACATATATGTCTAGGTGCCCATGGTTCTTGGCAAGTGAAGCATAACTTCTTCTTGCTCAGATATCTCCGGATTTCATCATCAAGAGGCTTCTTATATGAGCTCTCCTTTGAAGGAGCAGCTTTCTCTTCCTTTCCTTTAGAAGGAAAAAAGGGCTTGTGCTGAAATTTTTCCTTTACTTTTGGCAAGGCATCTTGAAGGTCTCTAGCCCTCTCAATGGAATCATGCAAGGTAGTGGGCTTGGTATACTTTACCAACCCATGAAGAGGTTCATCTAGACCATCGATGAACATGTACACCCTTCTTGTTGCAGACAAATCAAGAACCATAACAGATAATCTTAAAAATTTAGAAATGTAAGACATTGTATTACCTGATTGTTTCAACTTTGCAAGGCTCATGAATGGTGCCTCTGGATCTCTTATGTCAAAAATTTCCACCTGCCTCCTAGTGAACTCTGAATAAACAGTCACATTGGCATGACCCAATGTAGACAATCCATGGGACCACCAATTGTGTGCTTCACCTTCAAAGTGCAGCGTTGCAATATTGATAATTTCCATCTCTGGGACCTTGTTCAAATGAAAGTAGATGTCAAGTTTTTCTACCCATGCCTTGGCAAAACACTTGGATGAACCATCAAATTTGGGTAAAAAGAATCTGCCCATAGAGTGATGTTGATCATGATTCTGAGTGAATCCACCATCTCTATGTTGATGCCTTAGTCTTCTCTTGTCATTTGGGTGAAAAAAATCTTGAAAACTCAAGTGATATTTGAATCTCTGATTTTGAGACACATTCTTCAAAATAGTCTTCAACGGATGCTTGCTCTTGAAACCCTTAATTTCCCACAGCCAAAAGGGTAGGCATGGTAGAGCATTGGGAAACTTGTGGCTGATGCATTGGTTGATCATTCCAATGGTGAGACATGCCAAAGCTTTCTCCAAGATGAAATATCTTAGGATATTCTTTGATTATGTCCAATATCATCTCTTTTATCTCTCTATCAAGATCTTGCATGGCTCTCAAAAGGATCTTTGCAAAGTCCTTTCCTTCTTCATCACTTCCAGATTTAGGGGCTTTACCCTTGTCTCTATCATCATTTGTGTAATCAAATTTATTTTGTCTTATTTTTAGATACCTCTTCTCTCTGTCAGTAAGAGTCTCTTCCTCTTCTAAAGACATATTAGCTTGCTACAGGCTGTGCCAAGATGATTGCTTCGATACCACTGTAATATCCCAAATGGGAAACATGAAGCAGTATTAAACAATACTACAGAGAAATAACACAGTTCAGCTAAGTAAGAGCACGAGGCCAATATGGAGCCTCAATATTTACATTTACAATAGCAAATCAGATTTATATTGAAGCCCATAAGATATAGAACAGGAAATAGAAGACTTTTACATGAAGAAATCATCAAAATGAGGTGTTGCAACCATATATTATGACTGAAAAAGCTTGACAACATTATTTTTATTAACTACAACTGTTGTATATTACACTTCAGATATAGAGCAGATCTGTGTACAAAATGTTATATCTATATCAGATCTGTACACTAGATAGGCTCCTCTTCAAATGCCCCTTGGGGTTTTCAGCAAAAAATGAAGTACATGGAGTAGATCTGAGATCTAATGCTTTAGATTTGTAGAAATATTCAGAAAATATTCAGCTTCAAATATGATCTAATCAATATAATATGAGGATCCCAGCCAATGGATCTCAAATTTGAAAGGCATAGCCCCAATCACATGAAAACCAATACTCCAAAAAGTGTGCTAAAATACCTTGCAACTGTACCCTTGCAAATAACATAGTCCTGGAAGGAAAACTACGCTGTAGGCTCTAGAACAAGCTTTTCCTCAAGCCAAGATCTAGAAATGCAGCTCCAATCATCCAATACTATCTTGCGAATGGGATAGAAGCCTTCCCCACCAGGGATAATTTTAGGGGCGAATTTTAGCCCAAAGGCGAAATTTTAGGGGTTTTAGATTTTAGAGGGGCGAATTTTTTATATAGAACCTATTTTGTATAGTTTTGTATAAATAGCCCCAAAATTATTTTAAAAATAAATAATTATTATGGTTTAGCCAAGAAAAATAAGAGCGGATAAACCTGAAATGTTGCATTCGCCTTCGATTAACCGGTCTGTGATTTTATGGGGTTGTATTCGCCCCCGATTTACTAACTTGCAGGGTTTTCGATCTGCATTCGCCCTTTGCATGGTTTTCGATCTGCATTCGCCCTTTGATGATGCTGGGGTTGCGTACGCCTGCGGCCTGCCGCCCCAGATTTACGATTTACGTAACTGTAGGAGACCGGGCAGCAGTGTTGGGGAGGGTTCAGCAAGGGTCTGTGTGACAACAACATTGCTATGCTACCCTTTTCTTCCTCGTGTATAGAATTGTAAGTAATAATCCTTGATGAAATAAGGGTTTTTTTTAAGCAATAACTGGGAAATTTATATTATCTAAAGACTACAACAAAAACTGCAACTGGTGTTACATCCCTGTAGTGTTCATAAAATTTCAAACTTAACTGCATTACAATTTTTAACCAGACCTACTACAAGCCTGCAAGATAAAATAGCTTGATTTCGAAAGAAAATAGCCCAGATTTCCTCAGTACTGTACACCCTATAGGAGATGCACAAAACTCATGCAAAATACATTAAAATTAACAGAGTGCGTAGTGCTGGAATCGTGCTCCAGGCTTGTGCTTGTAGGTTCAATGTCCTGCTCAGCTGTTGCCATCTCTTTGTCAACTTGACTCACCATTTCGTCGCCCTTCATTTGACCTCTTTGATGAGCACGATGCCATCCTCTAAGCTGACACTATACACTGGTCCACTTGAGCAAATTTAAAGCCAGGTCACAAAGCAGAGAACCCATTATATCAGCCATCTGTATTGAAGTCTACTCTTCTAATTCATGTTATTTAGAAACCAGGTTGAAGATAGAGGATCAATTACAATTCACTTGTTCCTCATGGCTTTGAAGAGCCTGATAAATCTCTTGGAGTTCCCAAGAATCCATTTAGTTCCTCACTGAACCAGAATCATCAGCAGAAAAAGACTGTCCACTGCCTCCACTGACCAAACCTTCCTGTAACACTCACGAACAGAAATACCTCTGTGCCAGAGTGACCTCAAACCAGATAATGCCATGAACTTCCCTTGTGAAACTGACCAAGGAGCACCAGATACTCTATGAGCTAGAAGTTTGCCAGGGGGTAGGTTCCCCTGGAAGCTCTCTTGCTCCTAACAGACTTTGAAACAGAAAACAAATGCCCAGGGCACTAATAACAAAGTTTGAGGAACACCCAGAAGAACTGGATACAGGTAGAAACCATTATCCCACAATGAGCCTGAAAAACAAGCACCAACGAAAGATCAGCATGTGAAATTAAAGATTGTAGCATGTAGCAGATGAGCTCCCATCTCTTCATGTTACGAATTGTATGGGTGATGAATAATGGCTGCTGCACCATGTGCCAGTGTATGCTTACCATGGGTTTTCCCATGCACCCATTTTGTACAATGCAATATGTCATTAACTTGATAAGATTTAAGGCATGGATTGTTGTTGTAATGTTCCATTAACTACAAACTACCTAACTTTTAGTGTCACTCCATAATTGGCCCATCGATCTGTCTAGTTTTTGAGCTCACACAATACACGATAGAAGGATATGGAGATAAAAGGAATTTGCTTCTCATTTGCTCCTATCCAGATTCCTAAATGTCCTAAAGAATAATCACCTGTCTCTGAATTATGTACCATATGACTGATATTATTCTTGTAATCTCCTATGACAGTAAGAGATTGCACATTCATTGCCTTAGCTACTTTAAGTCCTTGCCATATAGCATAGGATTCTGCACTGTTGTTGGAATCAATACCAAAGTCCCAAGCAAAATAAATTCTAGATATCCCTCTGGGATCCATGATGATTTCCCCCCTGCTGCCAGCCACTTCTGCCACCCCTTTGATGAATTAAAGTTGCACACTAAGCAAAAAATCAGGTACTTTTACTAGCAAACAAACTGTCTTCAACTCATTAATTGTCTGATGTATTTTGACAGTGACCTTTCTACATTGGTTCAAAGATCCCACACATTACATGAGAAGTCTTTCCTTTTGGGGATCCAAGGGAGATACCAAATGTAACCTCACCTGTCTATTATGTCCATTCCATCAGGCTTGTTCAAAAAATCATTCATTGTCCTTGGTTTCTGTAGAGGCACTTTGCCTTATTGCATAGAAGACTCTGCATGCAGGGACAGTAGAGGTGGTGGTGACCTGGTTTGCATGTTTGCATTGCCGAAAGGTTGAGAGCTCTGAGGACCAGTGCTTGCTCCTTAGGTGCCATTGGGGTTGCTTGTGAGAATATTCTTGTACTATAGGTGGATGTGATAGTTTGAGACATGGCTTGATGTTGCATTTGCCTACTGATGTTTGAACCTTTATTTGTAACCACAATCCAATCATCCTAGCTGTTGTCTGAAGTCTATGGGGCTTGATTTGTTTTAGGGACCTGAGGTTTAGAATTGCTGGGGGGGTTTTTGGCTACATGGGGGCCGACATTGATGCGGCAATTGTGGCTTTGGCAGCAGAAATAGGTGCTTGGATGATTAATATACTGCACAGGTTGGTGGATGATTCTATCCTCAACTTGCATATCAATGGACTCCTTTAGCAGATCTGCTTTTTGGGTTTAGGTTGAAATGCCTTCTTGGGCTCAGAACAGGCAGTGCAAGTCTCTCAAGAAATTGCTAATATTCGACTGGTAGTCTAGGCGACTCTACCCAAACTGGGCAATGAAGCAAATAAATCTTCACTAAGGAAATACTCAATCCAATGAGAAAAGACAACTTATAGTATTCTAGATATATTTATATAATTTGCCAAGGCTCCCATGGCTTCCACACACAAGTTCTAGTCATACATTCAGGTGGGATTTTGCCTACAACGCTTACCGATGAATACTGGCCACAACCAGAATATGCATTATATTCATCTACTGAATTTGAATAGGAGGATCAGAAATAGGAGCATAACCATTACCTCAAAAAGGCTTTTGGTACAGACTTTCTTTCTTTCTTTGGTGCCATTTTCCTCTGAGGTCACTGCAGAATGGGCAGTGCCCAGGGTGTGGGACATTATGAGGTCAACCTCTTGCTTGTAGGAATGGCCACAAAGGAAGGACATGCAACCAAATGCAGATAAGCAGACCTCTAGATCTCCAGCATGCGAGAGACAGGCTAAAGGCGCATCAAGGAAACAAGACCAAAGAAAAACCCCTTCCAAGCTAGGCTTTTACACTTAAAACTCAGAATCACTAACAACCACTTAGGCATTTCTCACAGTACACAATCATATGATATTGCAACCTCATTAGTGACATTTTAGTGTTGGTAAAGAAACAATTATTACTCCTCTTGCTGGACTTTCCAACCTTGGATTTGGCAAACCTCCAGAGATTCATTTACAGTATAAATCAATTTTTGAAAATAATCTTTGGTTTTGCCTTTTAGAGTTGATCTGCTCCAGTGAAAGGTCAAACTCAATCATGGTGGTATTAGTGTCCAAGCTCAACTCGAATGAATATTTTGCAAATCAAAGTCGATCCTTTTTGACCATAGATTGTTAGGACGAGCATGAGTAAAGAATCTAAAATCTGATTTCAATGGACGCTAATGTCCTCTCAATATATTCTAGAGATATTGAGAGGTAAAATACATTTTTATAGCTATAATTGTAAGTGTCTCAATTTATTTGAGAAGCCTTTTTTGACTGCTAGAAACTCAGTTTGTCTTTTTAAATCAGGCTGATTGGCTTCGGGCTCTAATTTTGAGGATGTATTTTAACAAATATTTCAATCCACAGTACTTAATCTGGCCCTTTGCTTAACCTGTTACATTGTTCTTATATTTGACTTTAGTGAGGCATCTTTGGTCTCAAAACCTCCATAAATACCGTAGCATCAATCATTTTTAGGTTCTAGAGGGAGGAATCTTGGATGATGTGTGCTGGATTTTCATTTGTAGGAAGTCAAATGTGTTCACGGGTTTAAATGTTAGAGATGTTTTGTAGATTTCATTGGCATTTCTTAAGAAAACTTGCGACGAGTTGGGGATATTTGCCTGGGAAGAATAATTTCTAGCATAGATTTCGTAAAACTCAGTAAGTCTGTCACAGGAAAATTTGATTTTTTTTCTTTGCCTTTTATTGAACATTTTTTGTTCTTTCTTTTCATAGTGCATTTTGTAGCGTGCTTGAGGTTTTGGCTGGTTGTAATCTATTGTTTTCAGCTCTTACAACCTTGTGGGTATGTTACTTTTGACATATGATAGCGCGCCTAGAAGTCTTGTTTAACACTTTTTGAGTAGTTGGTTCAAATTGTAATGAATTTTAAGTCACTAGTGTAATTTCTCTCACATTGGAGACTTGAGGGAGTTGTGCCAGCATGTTTGTTTATATACCACAAATTCTCAAGGAAATTTGATCTCCATTGTTTTATGTGAGCCCATTGTATCTTCTAGAAACATGACTGAAGCTGCAGACATTCATACAGAGAGCAAATAAAATGAAAGTGTTTTATGCTTTATGTTCTGATTCACAATGTATGGTTTGTAAGAAAGATGTATTTTGCCTATGTGAAAAATCAAAAGACTAATTTGGAAAATGCGATGCTGAATTACTTTCACAAAATGAGTACTTTTATGTGGCAATATGTAAGGGATTGTTTCAACAGACTAAACTAATGTGTTTGTTTTAATCTAAATTTTTTCTGATTTGTTAGTCTGTGTTTGTTTTAATCTAACTTTTTTCTGATTTGTTAGTCTGTGTTTCACTAAGTGGTTTAGTTGAGTTTTTTCATTTCAATAATACAAGTACATTTTGGTTTGTTCTGTAGCATCAAAGGGAGCGCTGTAAAGATTTTATGTTTGTTGAGATGAGTATAGACCCATTTGAGATTGCAACAAATGAGTATGACACACCGCCAGATTCTCCTCATGGCATAGAGACGACAACAGAGGCAGGGAATGAAGAAGACGCTCTCAAGGAGGACATTAAAAATAATAACAAGGGGGCCACCTCCGCTACTGCTACCCCTATCAACAGCGATGCAGAGGACGATGAAGTGGTTTCTCAACCGCCTCTGCTACAAAATACCACTGCTGCAGAAGAACCCCCCAAATCTAAAGAAGAGGAAGAAGAAAACATGGATATCGAACTTGGCAAATACCAGTCGGGGGATCCCGATAAAATTGAGAAATTCACAGCCGTATTGGCACAACTAACACCTGATCAGATGAACAGGTATGAATCCTTCCGGCGAGCTGGCTTTCAGAAGGCAAACATGAGGAGGGTATTGCAGAGTATAGCGGGGTGCCCCATCTCCCTTCCCATGACCATAGTCATGTCGGGGGTAGCCAAGATGTTTGTGGGGGAATTGGTGGAAACAGGGCGGATGGTGATGACGGAGAGGAACGAAAGAGGTCCCATTCGTCCCTCTCACATGCGAGAGGCCTATCGCCGCCTTAAGTTGGAAGGCAAGGTGCCAACGCGATCAAGGCCTCGGCGCTTTTACTAATTTCAAATGAAATGCAATTTATTTATGTAGGTTTTTTTTTTTTTTTCAGCATGAAAAACGCCTGGTATATATTCATGTACCAGCACAATGTTCAAAAAAGTTTCCAAATTTTTCTGAATAATACATTCTTGTCTGTTTAACCCAAAAAAGTTTACAAATCTTGTCTGTTTAACCCATTACATTTGCAATTTTCTCATTGTCAAAAATACAAGTTCCCTTCAAAAAACCAACATCTGATTATCTTTTGTCTTCATGACTGTTTGGTCTTCAATCTTATTGTTCTGTTCATATCATTTGCTGCTGTCTTTGCTCCATAAAGCTTATGGAAGGGGCCACTTTCATCCTCCCCAGGACGCTGTGCATTTAGCTAAAACCGTCCAGGTCTTATATATGCTTTCCACACATTCTCCGAAGTACAGTATGTGATCACCAAAAAGATGCCTGCTACAAAGAAACATTTTTAACATTGCTTTTGCAAAGACCCTCCCTGCATTGGTAGTCCAGAAAACATTAGTTAAAAATAAAAACATATTCCAAAAGACATAGTCAGTAAAATCTGACAGTACCACTAGCCCCTGCCCGCTCTGCTTCAGTGAGTTCGTAATGCATTTATGTAGGTTATTATGGTGGTGCTTTGAATCTATTTTGAAGAAAGAAATATGTAATATCTGCTACAAATTTAGTGGTCAAAATCTTCTGTTAAGGAGGAATGCAGTTATAAAATTGTGACATTGCTAATAGAAGTGCCAAAGTGATCAAGGCCTTGCCTATTTTCTAGTTTCAAATGAAATGTTCGTTATTATGGTGGTGGGAATCTTTATTATGAAAAGTAATCCTGGAAAAAATCAGAGGCAAAAATACTCTGTTAAGAAGGAAATGCACTGTAGAAAACTAAGTTCAACAATTGCCTGTCAAATATTAATCCTAAGTTTGCTTGGACCTTCCATGGAAAATATTAGTGTGGAAACTCCCATCTTATATATGATATATGATATATGATTTTTTTGGAACTGTTATGATTATGCAATTGATTCCCAATCTTTCAGCCAGGAGTAGCTGAAGATTTGTCATAGATGTTCAGCTTTTTACCCTCATTTCTGTTAAGAAATTGCTGATTATGAAAGATTTATTATGCACAACCTTATCCTTTTTCAAACAAATTGATGAAATATGCATTGGTAGAGAAGCTGGGTTACTTTAAAAAAGGCTTTTCATAATTTGGTCAAAAATAATATATTCTATAAGAGAAAAGATTATCAGAGATATTTTGAGTCGATATCATGGATTGGATTTTGAGGGAAAAATTATCGAACAAATATTAAATATTTTGGCTACTTTCAAAAAGGTTTTGAATAGTTTGGTTTAAAATAATATTTCTATAAGATAAAGGATTATCACAGAGATGTTTTGAGTAAATCTTGGATTGTTTTGAGTAAATCTTGGATTGGATTTGATAATCTTACTAGTTAAAAATGGATAATGGATTTTAATGGATTTTGGTAATTAGAAGAAAAAAATGTAAACTCTTTTGGTATAACTATTTTAAATTAAGAACAATAAATTCTGTAAACAATATAAAATGATGACAAATTTTGAATCAATATTGACAAATTTTGCAAGATATAATTTAAGATATTATAAATAGCAAAAATATTTTAATTTAATATTAATAAATTAATAAGAAAAAAATGATAACATACACTAAAAACAATTAAATTTGCTAATTTGTTTACAAATAATAACCATTAACAAATTAAATTAAAAAATATAAAAAATATTGAAAATTGATAAATAAAATTAAAAAATATAAAAAAATAGATATAAAAAATATTGAAAATTGATAAATAAATTAATTGTAATGTATGCAAGAAATTTGAGAAAACACATTTAATCAATTATATATATATATATATATATATATATATATATATATATAGTCCAATTAATATATAAAATGGATAGTTTAATTTGCAAAGATCTGCCTTTGGGGTATTTTAGGGTGTTGAATCCATTTATGCATTCAAATTTTTGTTCTAAATAACAAAAAATCACAATTTTGTTAGAAATTGCATTATCGGATTCCAACCAAACAACCATTTTATTTATTAGTTAGACTATGCCCATATATATAAAATTAGGTGAAGCTAGTATCAATAACCCACAGGTCAATATTAGTAGGAGCTTGGGACTTGACAAGTGATGAGACATTCTAGAGACACTCCCATAACAATCATTTGGGGTTCCCATGTTTGGGGGATGACTACCCCTTGTGCATCATCGCAATAGGCCAAATATTAATTAACAGGGATAATTTTAGGGGCGAATTTTAGCCCAAAGGCGAAATTTAAGGGGTTTTAGATTTTAGAGGGGCGAATTTTTTATATAGAACCTATTTTGTATAGTTTTGTAATTCTCCACTACTGCTACCTTTCCTCAAAACTCCTCCTCTCCAACCTCAATATCAGTGCTAGTAGTAGCATGACAAACAACACTACGCTTAGCAGAATTAGAAGAACGTGTTTTCCAAACTACACGAGAACTACTTCCCTCACGAGTCACCATGTGCCATGCTTGGTCTCGGTGGTTCTCTTCCTTCTACTCCTGGTTCAATTACCATATCTTCATTGGAACCAACACTCCGAACTCCACCAGACAACGATTCACCATTTTGTAGTAGTGATTCGCCATTTGTACTGGTGATTCGCCATGATTTTACAGGATAATATAATCTCGTGAGAGATTCGCCAAAAAATTATATATACATATTATATTATTAATAAAATCGCCTTCCATTTTTCCTATGTATCATGGGGATTCGCCTATTTTTTATATATATAAATTTAGGGGGGTTCTTAAAATTATCCCTGTTCCCCACTGAAAAGAGGCACTAGTTTGGCCTAGATCTGAGTAGATCTAGCCTCCACTTTCTGCAACTTACGAAGACAACTAAGCCCTCAACAGGATCTGCGTTGTAGTTGGAAGAAGAGCTTGGCCAAATGCCTGATAGTGGACAAGAAATGCAAACTCTTGCAAGAGCTACTCAGGGAAAGAGGTGGGATTCCCCATCAGGAACACCCAATGCTAAACAACATTTGCAATCTAGGCTAAATAGCCAAAGAAATCTTGTATGTCTAAACAAACAATACTTCAGAAATCTGATATCAATCAACAACCTTTTCCATGCTACTATCATCCTCCTTTTATAAGTTTGAGAGCTTGCAAAACACTAAACCATCTCAATGGAATAACTCTTTTCACATGAGCCACCTCCAACTAAAATGGTGTTGTACCTTATTGATGGTCACTCCTCCAAGAAAACGTTTTGATTTAGTCATGGTTGACCCAGTCAAAACATTCAACCCCTTTCACACCTAAGGGTGCTTATTTAGTTAGCCTAGATTTAGCCTTGTTCACATGTGGCATTGATTTATTTGTTGTTTTCAGAGTTTTTATTATCCTCCTTTACACATTTATTCATACAACAGAAAAATGAAACAAAAATGAATATTCCCATTTTCTTGTGCTAATTGGGAATATTACAGCTAGGAGGAGTTTTATCATTCATGATACAGCAGACAACTTATGACAGATGGTTGCGCCCATGTTGTGTCTACTATTGATGTAATGATTAAAATCGTTTCTGTACCAGAACATTTATTTAGTTTTGATCTGAGTATGGGAATTCCTACCTCAACGATGATATATATATATATATATATATATATATATATATATATATATATATATATGCTTGCATTGAATTTTTTTACAGGTTTTCGACCGGGTGTGTCCGCAATCCAATCCTTGGAATGATAAATCACTTCACTCTTCAGAACAACCTCAGACTTTGCACTTTAGGGGGAAATATGTTACACGTTATTTTTTCACCTTGACATTTAACTGCCCATATTGGTTCTTCACTACCTATATTGTTCTCCCTTAGAAGTCAAAAACCCTAATGTTCCTAAACCAACCCTTGGAATTGGAGAAAAGCTCATTAAAACTCTTAAAAGTCTAACTCCACACTTTTCCTAATCCTTTCCTACGGGTCCACTGATATTTGTTCTAGAGCCTACGGTAGCTCCCGCACATTCTGCTGATAAAACTTGCGAACCCCCGTAAAAAGTAAAATAAAGGAAAAAGTAAGTTCTAAAAGCCCAACTGCTCGAATATTCTCCCAACTGAAAGCTTTTAGAGGCGTGATCAATTCGAGCTTTATCCCTCCACTCATGGAGCTTTATCCCTCCACTCATGGAGCTTATCCCTTGGTCTATGGAGCTCAAATCCCTTCATGAGAGGAATCCACCCCCCTCTTCATGGAACTGAAACTACCTCCATTTCCCTATAAATTGAGCTCATGTTTTAGTCTCAAGGGTAGATGTCGAATATACTTTTTATATGGTAATTGCTGAAGAAATTATCAAGAGAGCATACTCTCTACACTAGTTTTTGTTGGCATGAGAATGATCACACCCTTATGTCCATAATTCCATGCTGGTTCAAAGAGATGAAGGCTTGTCAAACTGAAGGAGGAATGATTGTTCAGGACCCCGGGAGAAACTTGTACAACATTAAGGCATCAGGTTGTAAAGTTAATCTTTTCATTCAAGATAATACATATGGATCTCCTTTTCTCATTGAGTTGTTCTTGTTCTTTTTTGAATAATTCAATACTTATACTCCTTGATCACTAAGTTAGATTCGTTGTTTTTAATTATTATATGTTGCAGGTGCTTTTAGTTCTTTTGTTTGTCTTTGATTGCAGGTTCTACCTATTGAAGAAGCCTCTTTGGACAGACTGGATAAAACACTGCATCAAACATTGGATTTTAAGGTAGGGGCATGTCCTTTTTCTTTGTTTATAATAATTCTGAATTGCAAATAATCTAGAGAAAACGATTTAAAAATGGATTTTGTTTCTAGATATTCTCAGAATAATAGGGAGATCTCTCTTGTCTGCAAGAGGGATTAATCTGCATAACACCATAGACAATGGAGCTCGACATCACTAGAATGACAACAAAATCTTCACCCCATGTCCCTCAAAACCTTCCAATATGGTAAGACCTTTCCTTGTTTCTAAAAAATTTGTTCAAGCCATAAATTTTACCCAATGAATGCATCCACCACCCTTGAAATCCCCAAGGAAAATAAAATATTCTCTAGGTAGGATGAAAACTTTGAATCTCAATCCCTAAGTACTGAAGAAGGAGAAGATACTTTGGACCAGTTTAAGAACATTGATGAAAACCCCCGCAAAAAAAGAGTGGAAGTTGGTGGATGTTGTAAGGGAAATATGGCAAGTTGTGCAACATCCCTAACTCCACTAAAGTTTCACTACTTGACCCTGTAACTTGTCTTTATCTTCCTCCTTGGAAGAGGAAGTTTCATGGTGGCCTCCTGAGACATTACCATTATTGGTGGTTTGATTCTCCTAAAAATTTAGTTGTATAAGTCCCAAAAAGTGATAAAATGTGGGAATGACAAGACTACCCTGGTGAGAAACTCTTTTGTTTTCCAAAGTCTTGTGAATTCTTCTTTTCATGGAAATTTAGGAAGAGAAAGATTAATTTAGGGACTAACGTGCTTGTTTTCCTTTCATAACCATAACATAGACACGAACTCCCATATGTGGTGAGGAATACATCCTATGGTGCCCATATCTTGACTTAAGACCAAAGATCCATTAAAGAAGATCTATGTGATTTTTACGCCTAGCTCATAGCCCTTGAGACCAAAAAGCTTATTGTACAGTCTAATTCCCATTTTTACCACCCCCCCTACCCATGGTATATTCCATTCCTTGAATCCTATACATGGCGTGAAAAAATTCCTAATCGAATTGATATCCCATATATACGTAAGGTTGTTTAGAGAAGATATATGTGGTTGTTCAATGTAAAATTCATGGGCCTTGAGCATGAGAAGTTTCATTTTAGAAGTAACAACCTTTTCCTCCTTTCCTCATACTAATTCTTATTATGCAAAGAATAGTAATGGTGCCACATTGGGGAAACCTAGGGTTGTTTCCACTGTCACTTTATTAAACAAATCCTCTCACGTTTGATTACTTATTGAATCCTCAAGGTATCCCAAAGTGCAAATTTATGGGGTCTTTTATGTGAGTAGATCACTAGCATTGAAACCACCTTTACATTGGATGGTTTAACATCTTGATGATCCTTATCCTATTGACTACAACTTTTGTATTCATTATAACTACTTTTATTACAACACCTCCAATAGATATTGATGGTGTTCATGAGCCTCTTTTTGGTTATCTTCTTTATGGAAAAAATATTATCTCCGACGCCATTATTCCTAGCATTCAAACTATCAATTTTCACTTCTAACACATTAGAGAAGTATATTTCATCGATGAATGGCTACACAAAAAGGACCCTAAGAGCCAATCATTCATGTTGTTGATGTAGTGCCCACATGACACAAACATTTCATGGTCTATCATAGCCAGACACGTTGTGATGGGTTTCATAGATAACCAAACTATGACAATGAGTTGCATTCTATTATCGAAGCCTTTAAGTAGTCAAAGAATTATATTCAAGATTACTATGACATGTTGCACTCACATGCTTATATGAGTCTTGAGAAGCATACCAATTTCACGCTTTGTTTAATCCTCTCCTTAAATTATCACCTCAAATCAAGGCTTCAACCATGTTTGTGAGGTGTGAAATTGATATCCTTCTACCAAAGACCAAAGACATCTTTTATATCCTAGTTAGATTTATCTTTTCCCTTCTTTTTCTCATTTCCTTTTGTTATAAGTATGTGTGGAGATGTAAATATCTTCGTTATACTTTATAGGAGGATCATGACATTGTAGGTGAGTAAGGAGGCCTAACCCATTTTGATTTTTTTGCATATTATCTGATCTCTTTTCACATATTCTGTAACATTGTTTTTCATAGATCTCACATAATCATGGCCGCTTGTGCTTCTAGGAGGTGAATCACACTTCATTCTACTACTTTAACTTGAGCACTAAGCACAATTGGAAATACCCTTCAAATGATTGAACATTAAACAAAATTGACGATATACTTCATCCAAGTGCTACTTTGATTTTCTTGATAAAAAATAAATATAATTTTAATTTGAAAACATGATCTAGAATAATTTTAATTGATTGAATATTTTTATTGTTTAATATAAAAAAATGGATTAACTATTGAAAATCCAAAGATATCTAAAAGAGTGAAAATTGCCTTCCTTGTAAATTACTACTAATATTTTTTGGTTTGTTAAGTTGTGTGAATCTTGAGATGACCCAAGGGAATTTAAGCCATTAAAATGACTAGGGAATCACACCTTGGCTGGGTCACACTAGCCCTTAACATGACTAGATTTTTACCTAAAGAATTTATTGATGACTTTAACATCACAAAGTGCCTTAACAATACACCCTATTATTGTCTATTCTATACCCCTAGGCATATCTTACCACTAATTATTCTAGATAATTTACTTGTATATACAGAACTTATAAATGTTAATTACAATTAATTAGCTTAATACACTAATCTCCCATGATATATGAAAAGTATTAATTTAAATTTAAAAAAATGGTTTTCAAATTATACTTTTACCACTTTTGGTCCACCCACCCTCAAACCTATGTTATGCAGAGATAAAAAATAATATCGAAGCAACTTTAGGATTTACATGATGAACCCAAAAAACACCAAAACCAATCTAAAACAAAAACCAAAACCAAAACAAATATATATATATATATATATATATATATATATATATATATATATATATATTTAAAAGGGAAATTTAAATCTGTTTATAAAAAACTTTAAGCTGGAAATTCCAGTCGATTGCGAGATTGACCATCGGAAGACCGAGGACACTACAACTATAATCGCTTACGTCCAACTACGCCCCAGAAGTAGATTGTAATCGAAGGGAGCATCGACCAGTCGTTCCATGCCATCCAATGATTGCATAATGGGTAGTAAGGGGCGCCATCCGTTCTATCAACCCCAATTCAATGCATCGTGGCACGGATAGCTTGGGGCTATGGTTTGATCCACCAAAACTCAACGCGGGAAGGAGTTAATCAAGGTGATTATATGGTGGCCCTCTAATCCGGTATTGACTAGTGAAAAAGAACTTCTTTGTCCGACTAGTGAAAAAACACTGTCTTGCAAATTTGGTAAATTCAACGATGAAAGTGGGCGTTCAAATGCTTAATTGATATTGTTAAACCGAGCAACCAAAATCTGTCCGTCTGTTGCCCCGTGCCTTCCGTTGTATTGCCCCGTGCCTGCCGTTGTGTTGCGCCATGTCATGATGATGATTCCGAGCTTTCATTGACAGAACCACATCACTGGGACTCATCGTTACCTCCTGGGGTTCACTGGGACGTGAATTGCTTATTAATTGGAGAACATATCCCGTGACGCAGATGTTCACAGAGGAACTCAATAGGAACGAGGATGCCACGACCAGGAGGCTCTCCAGATGTTTATTGAGTCGGTGGTCATCAAGCCATGGTTCCTCCACCTGAAGATCGTTAACGAGGAAGAAACATACTACAGATCGCTGAGGTGGAGACTCTAGAAAAGGGCACTCCACACCACGCCAGATAGTTCGTTATTACCCTCACAAAGGCCCAGGAACGCCCCCCGTAAATGATGCGCAAGTTCCATCAGTTCATTCGTAGACCTTTTTCTATTCTTATAAAAATTCTTATCAATATCCACGGTGATCCTACTTGGCATTCTGCCAATACTTAAGATGAATATGTCGGTGAATCAAGTAATTACAATGTTGGTCAAGAGTTTTTAGATCGTTTTGGGTATTTCTCCAGGAGACGAAATACATCGTCCCCATTGCGTCCGAGTTGCTTCTTGCGTATTGGGCCGATCCTGATTGGCGAAAAAATCATGATCCTCTCATTCCTCTCACCCACATCGCAGAAGGTTGTGCCAGGGTATGCCCACGCTGAATCTTCGTTTTTCATATTTTCTTATGTAGGAAGTTGACTCTAGAAACTCAAATCAAGGTCAGTGGACGTGTCAAATAACACCGACCTCTTTTAGCTCACTGACAGACCCTGAAAATTATTTATGAAAATTATTTATTGTGCCAAAAATTGACCCCTATTTTCAACTATCCTAGTCAATTTTGATATCCCAATATTTTCTTTTAAACCTTTCCACAACATCCCTTGTTTCAGATGTCATTTGTGTGGGGAAGATAATAAACTACAACCACAATGGGAAAACGAGATGGCTTAATGATCTATACATCACATCAATTACCCAAAGTTCTACTAGTTTTTCATTTACATTTAGTTTTGAATGAATAAACATGTGGATGGATGACTCTCTTAAGGCCCCTTTTAAAATGATTTTTTCAATGCACTGCACCAAACCCACCACCACGCAGAATAAATATATGTTGGAGTAGTTGTCCTAGCAATGATACCATTTGTTGCGGTTGGAGTTTTTCCTTGAATTGGAATGCCAAGCATGGTGTCTCCACTTGTTGGAGATTCCATCAGCTTCTATGCAGTCTTCTTGTTGAGATTCAAGAAGTTGATGATCCTAGTGAAAATTAAGCACCTACAGTAGGATGGATCCTCACGCTATTTTTAGGTGGAAGTTTATTTTTAGAATGGATGAGCAAATTATATTCATAGATGTATGTGTGAGTTCTATTTATAGATCACATCTCTATTTATAGATGCACATAGACTATCATTATCCCTTAATAATAGTTGGACAATAAATATTAATCTATTCTCAAGAAGCACTTGGAAATAGTTAACTGAAGTGGCAAACTAGTTAACTATAGGAAATTCGAGTTCAAAGGTTGGTTGGTGGGACATGTAAGTGGACTTAGATGTAACTGAGTGATTCGAAGTTGTAACAGAGTTGGATGCGTAGTTATGTGAGCTGTAAAGTAGTTTAACTCAGTGAAGTGAGTTAAACTCAGTTGTGCTAGTTGTAACTGAACATACACTAGTGAGAGATCTATGTATTAATTATTTAATTAATTCACAATCACTGGTCTCGCATGCAACTGAAGATTTATTATTGTTAACTACATGCATGTCGGATCCAGTGGAGACCCAGTTGAGAGATAAGTGAAAGGGACAGTTTGACTATCAATTGTGACATTAGTGGGTGCACTCATGCAATCACACACACATTGGAGATTCCAATGAGGATTGCACAGTCAAGGCAAGCAGGAATCCATTCTTTTAGGGATTGCTATCAGCAGGGATTGCACAGTGGAGGCAGGCTATCAAGAGGCAGTAAATTGGTGCATGTATTTGCCAATTTTTGTATGGCAGTGTGAGATGATTGTATATTGTACTAAGAGCTTTTGGATTAGAGTTTTGTATGAGATTTTTTCATGACTCATGATATATACATAATATATGATAGTGGGGTTTTTAGATTTATGCTTTCGCGATAAAAACATTTTTGTTATGTGTGACTGATATTTCTTCATGTGTTTGCAATTGGCAATTGTGTTTTAAATTTCCGCAAAGATTTTTGTAGAAGCGATTTTGTATTTAACAGTGGCATATAATTGTTAGATCAGGAGAATCGAGGAAATACATAATTATATTAAATTTCTACATGGTATCAGAGCACAGAAGACTGCAACTTTGAAGCAGGAGCTAAGTTTGTTGGTGGAAACAATTCAAATTTGGTGCAAGAATTTCTTGGTGCGACAGTTGAGTAAACATTGAAATGGATTTTAATGGATTGCGGCTAGAGTATGCACTCGAGGGCAGATCAAACCACATTTCCTAGAAGGACAGGATGGAGGTGGTGCTTGAAGATAATGGTTTGAAGGAAATCATCGACAGTGATGTTCCTAAGCCCACTTTGATGGATGTTGCATTACTTGATGCATGGAAAAAGAAAGTAGCGAATGCGAGAAGGATTATGTTGGAAGGTGTGCAAGACCACATTGTCTTAAGCCTTCATGGGAAAGCCACAACATATGCTATGTGGAAGGCTTTGACGGATATTTTTCAAAGTAGCAGCGACCATAGGAAATTGGTGCTGAAAGATAAACTCAGAAAGATCAAGACAGAAAAGGGCGACAATATTCCAAAGTATCTCACAAAGTTTGTCCAATGTCGGGATGAACTGGGGAGTGTGGGAATCATTGTTGCTGATGATGATTTGGTGATCTTGGCTCTCTTGGGACTTTCTAAGAGTTGGCACAGTTATGAAGACTCTGTCAACGGATGGGAAAAGCTACCGGATTGGGAACGAATGTGGTCGGATCTAGTGCAGGAGGAGTTCAGGCAAAACACCAGAGATGGCTCTTCATCAAAGCAGGATGATGAAGAGGATTGTGATTTAGCTGCCATGCCAAGGAAAGGGAAGGGGAAGAAACTCCATTAAAAATATGAGTCTAAAGGCAAGAAGCTAGATTTGTCCAAGGTGAAGTGTTTTCACTGTCACGAACATGGGCATCTCGCTCCTAACTGCCCACAGAAGAAGAAGAACAAGAAGGTTGCTGGAGCTGCAGCTGGTGAGGCCCTTTCCTCGCAATTGGAACTTTATTTCTCTTCAATCTCATGCATGGTGTTAAGTGCATTGGGATCAGTGCAGTATCTTTTTAGTGGTGCTTCCTTCCACATGACAGGAGATAACGAGATTTTCTGTGACTTGGAGGAGAAAGATCTCCAAATGCATATAGAGATGGGCAACGATGGACGATACAATGCGACTGCCATTGGTATCATTACCTTTGAGAGGGATTCAGGTAAACCATTTCACTTGAAAGATGTTATGCATATTCCAGGTCTGAAGAAAAACTCGGTCTCAGTCGCGATGCTGGAGGACAGAGGCTATGACGTTGTTTTCAACGATGGAAAATATTTCCCGTGACATAAAATAATGGGTCAAGCCAAGAGGATATGGATTTGAGTTAAGAATATCTACAAGTTGGAGGTATATGGTTGCGTTTCCATGATGGGAAAGGCAGAAAAAGTGGTGAGCCGAGATGAGGGCGAATTATGGCACAAGCGATTAGGCCATCATCATCATAGAGCCTTGAAAGTCATGCACCAAATATCTATTGGAATTTCAATGGGAACACTTTCTTATTTAGATCAGTGCAAGGGTTACACCATGCGGAAGTATGTAAAGTCCATTTTCCATGAAAAGGAGAATCATGCTTCGGTGATCCTGGAGAGAGTTCACACAAACGTGTGTGGACCATTCTCGGTTTCTTGAACAACAAAACATACCTGTATTATGTTATTTTTGTTGATGCATTTTCTTGTAAATGCTGGATATTATTCATGTAGAAGAAGGATAAAACATTCTCAAAGTTTTGTGAGTTTAAAGCATTGGTGGAGAAAGAGTCGGGGAAGCAAGTGAAGGCTCTAAGGAGTGATAATGATGGAGAATACATCTCTAATGAATTCAAGGAATTCTACAGCAAAGAAGCAATTCGAGGAGAACTCATAGCGCCTCATAACCAACAACAAAATGGGGTCGTGGAGAAGAAGAACAAGACGATCGTGAGTGTAGCACAAGCAATGCTGCATGATCAAGGCCTACCAATGAATTTGTGGGCAGAAGCATGCAACATTGTGGTTTATGTCTAGATCGTTGTCCTCATAGAGTACTTGTCATGAGTACACTTGAAGAAGCTTTCACTGGTAAGAAACCAAATGTTTCTCATTTTAAGATTTTTGGCTCATCTGTTTATCTGCATGTGACCAAGAATGCCAGGAAGAAGCTCGAGCCAACTTCTGAAGTTGGGATATTTGTGGGGTACACAGAAACACCCCATAATTATCATGTGTATTTTCCTAATAGTAATATTACTGTTATGTGACGGGATATAAAATTCGATGAAGAGAAAGCCATGTCATTGTTGCTTGAGAGGGAGCTAGACTTTCATGTGGAGGAGGAACTTTTGGTTCCGAAATATGAGTCTCTAGATGTGGATCAGCCACAGGAGGAGGTTCATGGAGTGGAGGATCCCATTCATGCAGAACCAAATATTAGAACAAGAAAAAGGCGTACCACAGAAGCCGATAGGCTGAGACATGATGATGCGCAAAATGTAGGAGACCCTACATCAAAGCGCAGACAAAGACAATCTCTTGACTGATTTACTAGATACATGGCTCTCATGAGAAAATGTATTGTGACTGAGCCATCTTCCTTTCAGGAAGCAGTGCAGGAGCCCACATGGGTAGATGCAATGGTGGAGGAGTATGAATCCATTGTCAGAAACAGTGCTTGGGAAGTTGTTCCAAGGCCGATTGATAAGTCAGTGGTAGGTTTGAGATGGGTCTACAAGGGAAAGAAAGCTGCTGATGGGAGTGTTGAGAAATACAAAGACATGTTGGTGGCCCGGGGCTTCTCACAGATCGAAGGGATTGATTATGAAGAAACCTTTGCACCTGTCGCACGATATTCTTCCATAAGGACCATCCTTGATCTCTCAATGCAGATGGGTTGGCACATTCATTAGATGGATGTGAAGACTACATTTCTCAATGGGATCTTTGAGTAAGAGGTGTACATAGAGCATCTTGAAGGATTTGAGATCTTCAGTAGCGAGTCGCATGTGTGGAGACTCAAAAGAGTGTTGTATGGGCTGAAGCAAGCACCCCATGCTTGTTACACTCAGATCGACAACTATTTCACCGAACTTGGCTTCACTAAGAGTGAGGCAGATGCAAACCTATACCAAATTGTGGTGGAGGGTAAGATTTCAATCATTTTTCTTTATGTTGATGATTTAATACTGACTGGTGATGAGAATTTGATACACTCATGCAAGGAAGACCTTGCAAAGGAGTTCGAGATGAAGGATATGGGCCTCCTTCATTATTTCCTTGGATTGGAAATTTGGTAGCGAGATGGTGAAATTTTTGTGTCTCAAGGAAATTATGCAAGGGAGATACTGGGTAAGTTTCACATGGAGGGGTGCAAACCCATCGATACTCCTCTTCCAAGAAACAAGAGTAAAGATGATGCTACATCTGGAGAGGTAGTGGATGCTATTGTCTATCGACAGTTAGGGGGTTCGCTAATGTATTTAGTGAATATAAGATCAGACATATGATATGTGGTTAACCAAATTAGTCAAGTGTTGGTTAAGCCTACCAAGCTCTTTTGGAAGGTGGGCAAGCATGTTCTAAGATACCTAAGGGGCACATCTGACTATGGCTTGTGGTAAAGACAAATGGATGAGGTGAAGTTGCATGGCTTCACGGATGCAAATTGGGCGGGAAACCCAATGGACAGAATGAGCACATCAGGGTGGTCTTCAGTATCAGATCTACAATTGTTTCTTGGTACAACAGGAAACATAGATCCATGGCACTCAGTTCAGTAGAAGAATAATAGATGGCAGCAATTCAAGCTGCATGTGAGGCTATATAGATGAGAAAGATCCTAGGTGGTTTGTTTGGTTCTCATTTAGATCCTACAAAGATTCATTGTAATAATTAGAGTTGCATGAAACTCTCGACTAATCCCATGTTTCATGATATACCTAAGCATATAGATATCCGGTATCATCATATCATAGTTTGTGTGCAACGGAAGATCATGTTGCTTCAGTACATTCTTACGGAAGATTAGGATGTAGATATTCTGACGAAGGTGCTCACTAGGAGAAAATTTGAATACCAAGAGACAAGATTGGGGTGAAAGATAATCCCTTTCTTCTTGAGAGGGAGTGTTGAGATCCATCAAGATGATGATCCTAGTGAAAATTAAGCACCTACACTAGGATGGAGCCTCATGCTATTTTTAGGTGGAAGTCTATTTCTAGAATTGATGAGGAAATTCTATTTATAGATGATGTCTGTTTATAGATGGTGAGAAAATTATATTTATAGATTATGCTCTATTTCTAGATGTATGTAAGAGTTCTATTTATAGATCGGATGTCTATTTATAGATGCATGTTGACTATTATTATCCCTTAATAATAGTTGGACAATAAATATTAATCTATTCTCATGAAGCACTTGGAAATAGTTATCTGAAGTGGAAAAACTGTTAGCTATAGGAAATTTGAGTCCAAAGGTTGGTTGGTGGGACATGCAAGTGGACTTAGTTGTAATTGAGTGATTCGAAGTTGTAATAGAGTTGGACATGTAGTTATGTGAGTTGTAAAGTAGTTTAACTCAGTTAAGTGAGTTAAACTCAGTTGTGCTAGTTGTAACTGAACATACACTAGTGAGAGATCTGTGAATTAATTATTTAATTAATTCAAAATCACTAGCCTCACATGCAACTGAAGATTTACTACTGTTAACTACATGCATGTCAGATCTAGTGGAGACCAAGTTGAGAGATAGGTGAAAGGGATAGTTAGACTATCAGTTGTGACATTAGTGGGTGCATTAATGCAACCACACACACATTGGAGATGCCAATGAGGATTGCGCAGTCAAGGCAAGTAGGATTCCATTCTTTCAGGGATTGCTATCTGCAGGGATTGCGCAGTGGAGACAGGCTGTTAGGAGGCAGTAAATTGGTGCATGTATTTTCCAATTTTTGTATGACAATGTGAGACAATTGTATATTGTACTGAGAGATCTTGGATTAGCATTTTGTATGATATTTTTTCATGATCCATGATATATACATAATATATGATAGTGGGGTTTTTAGCTTTATGTTTTCCCGGTCAAAACATCTGTGTTTTGCGTGATTGATCTTTCTTCATGTGTTTGCAATTGGAAATCGTGTTTTAAATTTCCGCAAATATTTTTGTAGAATCGATTATGTATTTAATAGTGGCATATAATTGTTAGATTAGGAGAATCAAGGAAATACATAATTATGTTAAATTTCTACACTTCCTTCATGTCAACATCTCAGGTTTCACTATTAATAATGGGTGAAATGGGTGCAAAGTCTTGGCATGATAATTTACTATTTTAAGTCCTTGCATTAGTTGTAGTTGTATGACTAAGGATCATACATTCGTCTTTAAATGCCATAATTCTATGCTTGATTGTTAAATTTTGGGTAGGTTAGGATGAAATTGTAATGTTGATTCATTTTTTCATTTTAATTGTTGTTGTTAATTAAGTATGCCTATTGGAAATGGAGGTTCGAGTCACATTAAGCATTCAAAAAAGAGAAGAGATGATAAAGGGGAGAAATTCAAGGTAGAAATCACATTGGCTCCAAGGATCTCAATGAAAGCTCTGTAGGATTTTATTCAAGGGGAGGTTTCTAACAAATCCCAAGACAGATTGAGGGTTTCATATATAATTTTGAGACAACGTGCCACTAGGAAGTGTGTACTTGTTCAACTTCATTTCATTTGATTAAATGGATTAAAAGGTTTTCTTAAATTTTTCTTTGTTTTGAACTGATGTTAGTATGCTAGCTTTTTTGCATTTCATATTCATGCGATGCTTTTAACATGCACATCTAAAATTGGAACCTTCCTTGACCCCTAATGGCTAGTTGAGTCCCTTAAACCTTTGAATAGAAATACTCCCTTTCCTTTAGCCATGCCTTGCTTGATTAGAGTGTTTTTCTTGGAGAGGCTACTTTTCAGCTTGCAGATGCCCACAAGCCATTTTTTGACCATTTTTTATTTAGGGTGTTAACCTAGGCCACATTAATACTCCCTCATTTTTTCTAGGAGAGTTCAAATTTCTTGCATGGGGCCTGAGATTACCAACGCCCCTCTTCTTTTGAGGTTAAAAAGGTTTGAATGCTTGATAGGAGTCCTTCTGAGCTACATGCAATGTAGAAGATAGTGCATTCAATGTCCATTTTCTTTTCTAGCTTTATGCCCACTAGAAAATTTGGCGGAAATTCCGACATCCAATTCGTTGCTATTCCGACACATAGTCGTCGCAAGAGCGACAGTTTGAGGGCGGGAAAAACGTGGTTTACCGTACCGTCGCAGTTCCGACGCAACTAAAAAGTGTCGCACTATCGACACTTTTTTCGTCGCTTCCAAACAAGCGTCACTCTTCCGACGTTTCCCAATCTGTCGCACTTCCGACCCCTGTAAACTGTCGAACTTCCGACGAAATGTGGTCCAAAATTTTGAACGTCGCTCTTCCAACGTCTGTAAACTGTCACAATTACGACGAAATGTGGTCCGACGTTTTGAATGTTGCTCTTCCGACGTTTGTAAATTGTTGCAATTCCGACAGAATGTGGTCCGACGTTTTCAACGTCGCCCTTCCGACGGTTGTAAACTGTCACAATTCCAACGAAATGTGGTTCGACGTTTTGGACGTCGCCCTTCCGACGATTTTATACTGTCTCTCTTCCGACGTTTCTAATCTGTCACAATTCCGACGCTTACAAGGCCTCGGTATAGCGACGTCAGGTTCAATTTAAAAAAAAAAAATGAAACTTTAACAGAGGAAAAATGTTGTTTTGAATATATTATATCAAGTAAAACAGTCCATGAAGTCATTACATTTTCACATCTGAAGATTGGAACCCAAATATCCATCCAAAAAAATGGAAGTCCCACCCCAGACAGTGATAGAAAAATACCCCATGTCACATACGGGGACTTGATATAAAACCCAGTAACGGTCCACATGGAGATTATCGACAATCTGAGAAAGCATCCAAATATGCCCGAGGCATCTATAAGAAAGTGAAATAGCAGTATGTAGAATAGTAAAACAACAGATAGAGTACCCACGTCCATTGTTCCAAATACAAATTAAAGTACCCAAAATCCTTGAACAGAGAAAAACGCTAATCATGTGAGGAGTGTGATATGTCCAAAATATAAAAAGACCATCAGACCATACCAATAAACCAGCAACATAGACCAGCATCGCTAGTTTTGAAGGCAGAGTGATAAACATTAATCATTTTTTTTTCACAAGAGAAAAAACATTGTTTTGAATATATTATATGAAGTAAACAGTCCATGAAGTTATTACATTTTCACATCTGAAGATTGGAACCCAAATATCCATCCAGAAAAGTGGAAGTCCCACCCTAGATAGTGATAGAAAAATACCCCATGTCACATACAGGGACTTGATATAAAACCCAGTAACGGTCCACATGGAGATTATCGACAAATCTGAGAAAGCATCCAAATATGCCCGAGGCATCTATAAGAAAGTGAAATAGCGGTATGTAGAATAGTAAAACAACAGATAGAGTACCGACGTCCATTGTTCCAAATACAAATTAAAGTACCCAAAATCCTTGAACAGAGAAAAACGCTAATCATGTGAGGAGTGTGATATGTCCAAAATATAAAAAGACCATCAGACCATATCAATAAACCGGCAACATAGACCAACATCGCTAGTTTTGAAGGCAGAGTGATAAACATTAATCATTTTTTTTTCACAAGAGAAAAAACGTTGTTTTGAATATATTATATGAAGTAAAACAGTCCATGAAGTCATTAGATTTTCACATCTGAAGATTGGAACCCAAATATCCATCCAGAAATGTGGAAGTCCCACCCCAGACAGTGATAGAAAAATACCCCATGTCACATACAGGGACTTGATATAAAACCCAATAACGGTCCACATGGAGATTATCGACAATCTGAGAAAGCATCCAAATATGCGCGAGGCATCTATAAGAAAGTGAAATAGCAGTATGTAGAATAGTAAAGCAACAGATAGCGTACCGACGTCCATTGTTCCAAATACAAATTAAAGTACCCAAAATCCTTGAACAGAGAAAAACGCTAATCATGTGAGGAGTGTGATATGTCCAAAATATAAAAATACCATCAGACCATATCAATAAGCCAACAGCATAGACCAGCATCGCTAGTTTTGAAGGCAGAGTGATAAACATTAATCATTTTTTTTTTCACAAGAGAAAAAACGTTGTTTTGAATATATTATATGAAGTAAAACAGTCCATGAAGTCATTACAACAATATAGAGACAAATGGTCTCGTAGATAAGAAAAATGATAACTGATGTTGTGCTGTTTCCTTCTTTTAAGAATGTACTGGAGGCAGGCCCTATATCTTGGCTTGCTGCTATCCTCTTCAGTAATTCTATGTTCATTATTTCGTTTCACTGATCATACTCTTTAACTTCTCTGATACTCTTTGACCTTTGTTCATCCTTTTATCCTTTTTATCATGATATACTGTGGTAAATAGGCAAAAATTTATGTAAGGATAATTTTTTACAAAATTTCCATCATTTCTTCCCACCATTGAACTTCTGGCACTCTGGTCCTTTGCAAATTTCTTAGTGTTTCATCAGCCTCAATATATTTGAAGAAATTAGGCTGATTTGGGAATAAATGATTTACTTCATGCTCAAGATAAAATAAATTCTCCAATCTGTCATGAAGGTTTTTCCCTGTAGGCAATGCTGTTGTTGATGAACTCGTTGAAGAACTAGCTTGATTATCAGCATATTTGTCCAATTTTTCAACATAACTATCAAGGTCCATTAGCTTATCTTTTGCAACTATAGGACTGGGCAATCCTCTATTTAACAAAATATTCAATCTTTCTCTGAAGGCAATGATTTCTTCTTGCATATTTGAGCACCTTCGTTCTAAATTTTGTACCAGAGTTCTTTTAGTAAAAACTCTCTTTATTTCCAGAATTGTTCCGGTCCTGTCCTGAATACCAATTTCTGCAAGTTGATTCTTAGTCCGAGTATTCAAAAAATGTATAAGTCTATTGGCCTCTTCTGGCATATTTCCCAACTCTTGTCTTGATCTCTCAATCTCATCCAAAGCCAATTTAACTAAGTTATTATGTTCATCCATTATTTGAATTGAGGACCAAACATCCTTTATTGATTGAATGATATTATCCCAAAGAATTTCATTTATTTCTTTTAAAGGTTTCTCTAATGTGAGATCCTTTTCCAATGCTTTGACTATTTTTTCTAATTTGTTCACTTCTCTTGTTTTATCAGCAACACTCATTTTTGAAAGATCATATTTATGTTCTAGAGTGGCCAATTGTTCCTTTGTTTTGTGAAGCTCTATGGCCTGAATGTTCATATCTTCCATTGACTTTGTTAATTCATCAGTGTTCAAATTTGCAGTGTTGCTCTGTGACAATTCTGCTGGCTGACCTGTTGTTGATGTACCTGTCACTACTCCTGCTGTAGATACTAGAATATTTGCCTGCTTATCTTTTAATGCATTCTCAAGCTATTTTTCAGTTGCAGTAAGTTGCTCATTCAATTTTAAGAGCAAATCCATTAGTTCTTCCTCAGAATTTTGTTTGATGATTTCTGCAGTCTGTGGATGTCTTGAGGCCGGTAACTTTAATTGTTTTCTCAGAGCTGCAATATCATCATCTTTTTTCTTGATCAAAGCTTCAATACCTTTCACATCTTTAGGATTATGACCCAAACCAATGATTATTTCCTCTAAAGTTTTGATTCTATTATCCTTAGCCTGGGAGGAGGCTTTTTCAAGCTGCAACTGTGTATTAGTATTATCCAAAGAATCCTGCAACTTATGGGTCATCATTGATTTATCCGTCCGAGTAGAATAAATCATCTCACCTGTTTTCTTGTGTAGCTAAATTTGATCTAAAGGATGGATATCCTTTGCTAAGACTTCAAAATTAGTCCTAACGTAATCTGCAACTATCTGAGGCTACTGCACCTTGGGCTTCAAATGGCTCATTAACATCTTACCCTGTTGGATGTCATAAGCTGACATCAATCTTTCTTGATTTTTCGGAGCCATCTTCAAAAATTGATTGTACACTTGAAGTCTAAGTGGATCGTTCTTGGCCTTTATATTGATGAATGTTCTTTTGATGTCCCAGGCAGTTTTTACTGGAGGTTTGAAAGAAGATATTTCTGCACTTTTTTGCCTCTGTATTCCCTGTTTTTGAAAATTAGTGGATGTCCCACTACCTATACCTGTTTGCTGACTGTCTTCTCTTCCCTGGCTGTCAGGGATTTCCTGAAATGATTCATCTTCTGGAAGGGGAGTTAATTTCTACCTTTTAACATCTTGTTGTTCAGAAGAGCCACCAATAGGAGTAGTTGTTTCAGCATCTCTCTTTTTGCCCTTTTCTATATTCAGAGGGGTTTGTAAAATAGAAATTTTTGGCTCACTGATCTGAGTAGGAGGAATTTTTCTTGACCTTGTTCTTTAGAAGTTTCTGGTTGCGCTGTCATTATGAATTTTTCAATTATTTGTATATCACGCTCCTTTTATTTTCCTGCTACTGTACTAATCTCCTGCAAATTTTGTTGTAAAGTCCTGGCTGAAGAAGATCCCTGCACCTGTCCAAAAGATTCTAGGTCAAGTATCTTTTCAAGATGTTTCATTGCATTTTCAACATTGACTTGCTCACTATCTTTTTCAACCAATGTCCCTTCTGTCCATTCATCCATATTAGCATATTGTTCTATTTATGGGATTCTTTGATGGATGTATGGTGACAGTTTATTTTTCATTCTTCTATCACAGATAAAGTTGTTTGGATCATAAGGCACCCAGTAGAAACTCTTTTGTACTCTGAGATAGTCTTCTAAAATCCTTTCGGCTTCCTTTCCAACTTCCCTAGAGTTACAAATGAAGGGACCTAATTGGCTCTTGATCCTGAGTTGAGCCTTTTTCTTTGCATTGCAAAAATGAATTATATCTGAATTATTCATCTGCCTGAAATATTCTAATGCAAAGAGTCTCATTGGGACATACTTGGGAAGTTTGAATGGGCATAATTCACATCCATATATCCTGATCTTTGTGTAGTTTTGATATAGGTACCATTCACCTATCTTGTAATACTTTGAGAGCTGAAGGATTTTCTTGATTTCATCGTTAATTCTAAGAGGAGAGACTCCTGTCAACAAGGTAGTTGCAGGATGAACAAAAAGGTAAACAAACTCATTATAGGAATAAGGAGAATCAGAGGAATTGTGAGTAATGGCAGACCAAAATGTCACTGACCTAGGATTCCCTATGGCATCAAGTTTCTTAACATAAAAAGGGAAATTTTCTGACTGAAAGTAAATCACGAGATGATATATGATAGAAGAATACTTAAATACTCTCTCATTCTGAAATCTCATGAACTGATCATGGATTTTGTCAGCAATATAAGATGCAAAATCGTACTTGACAACAGGAGGCTGTCCAGGGGTAAAAATGGATAACAATACTAGGGTTAATTGATCAACATACTCACTAGTATTGAAGCCCATTATGGAAGATATCATGTTTAAAATAAGTCTACCCTCATCAGTAAAGAAAGTATAACCATAAGGGGGAGGGTTTTTAGGCTGATGCTCTGGTAACATGAAGGTTTGGCATAGGCGTTTAACTCTTCATGGGATAACTTAGTAGATTTCTCAAGTAATTCAGCCATGGACAGGGGAGTGAGAGCTTAACCAGGTTGGAATTGTAGCATTTCATTTATGGACTGAGCAGTTATTGGGAAAAGGACATTTTGACTTGGGGATAAAACTGCTCGTTGGTTGGGATCATAATTTGCGTAGCAATAATGGATTAACTCAAGAAAAATATGGACTGAGGGGAGAAGGTACATAGGAATATTTGATTCCCAAAGTCCAAAGATGTCAGAACCATTCAAATAATTGTCTCTGCAGCGGAAAAATATTCGAAGAGGATTCTCACCTAGACGCAAGTCCTTAATTTGAAAATCCATATCGGCTAAAGGCAAATAATCCAAGTCCTTGTGAGGGGCATTGATGGGCACGACATTCAGAGCTACAGGAACTTCCATTTCTGGTTCTTGTGGATTCAGAAATGGAATTTCGGGGGTTTTTGTGGAAAAGGGGCACAATTACCAGTTTTGGGAATATAATTGCAGTTCTGGGAACGAAAAAGACCAAACTGAACTTCTTTTCAGACCTTAGTGCAAAATTAAAACTAAAACCAGGATTTTTTACAGAGTTTAGCGGGGAATTGGAATAAATACCTGTTTACGGGAAATGAAACGTGTTTAAACAAGCGCTGGTTATGACAGAAGAACCCTGAAATACTCGGCTTCAATTCTCTTCAGCAAGGTAACGGTCAGCAAGCGTTAACAGTTGGTTTTTGAATTTTGTTGCATGGAAGACTGGCTAGTGCACGGAACAATGAAAATGACGCAGACGCAATTTTTTTATTTTCAAAGTCAAAAGGGTGGCGGGTTTTGATTGATGACATCAACATGTACGATGGTTTCGTCACAGAGGGATAGGAGCGGATCTTTGTTTGGGCTGCTCGCGCAGTGGAAATCCAGACCCGAAAAAGATTAGGGCGAATTTGATAAGAAATTCGCGTCACAACTCTCCCTCCATACACCAGCCCAACTTCGGACCCGAAAAAGATTAGGGCGGAATTCATTTTGTTTTCATGTCACAAAATTGGCTGATGTCAGCAGGCTATTTTGGAACGCAAATTTGGTTTTAATTATGGTTTATCGCCGTTTGAAGTCCGGCGGGCTCGACTTAAGAAAAATTTTGTTTGATCACATCTTATAAAATTTGTGTTGGTTTTCTTTAATAATACACATATTTATAATAAATCATGGGAATACCACACTAGTAAACATGTGGAAAAGTTATATAAATTATTGAGAACAATCATTTTTATGTAAAAATATCCAAATGTGCTTTTTGGAAATAAGAATTCAAGTATTTGGTTCATATTGTTTGAAAGGAAGGAGTGAAGTTGGAGCCTCAAAAGATGCAAGCTATTACAAAATGACCTATTCCTAAGAAAATCAAGGTTCTTAGAAGATTTTTTAGACTTACATGATATTATTTATCATTTGTTAAGAATTATGCATGCATTTCAAGTCCACTCACAATCTCTTGAAGAAAATATCATTTATATGGAATGATGAGGCTACTTTGGCATTCTCTCTTTTAATGGATGCCATGTCTTCTACACCAACATCGGTTGCACCTACTTTTGGTAAAACATTCATAGTAGAGTGTGAGGCACTAGGACAAGGAATTTACGTAACATTAACACAATAGGGGATATCATTGGCTTTTAAAAGCAAGGAATTCAAAGAAAATATTTGGTGAAATCTACGTATGAAAAATAAATGGAAGCAATATTACATGCAATAAAAAATGGGGATAGTATATCACCGGGAGGTACTTTAAAGTCAAGATATACCATGATAGCATAAAGTATTTTTTGAAGCTATGGATTTCATTGGAAGATTAACAAAAATGAGGAGAAAAAATGCAAAGTTTTACTTTTGAGATAATCTGCAAAAAGGGTAAGGAAAATTTAGTACATGATGCTCTTTCTAAAATAGAAGAGGCCTCAAATTTATATCCAATTAAATTTTCTATTCCTAGGTGGCTAGAAGAAGCTTGCCATAATGGAAAAATGACAATAGTACTAAACAAAAACTAAAATTTATAAAGGATGGGATGAACTCTATGGAGCATTGTGAGTGAAAGAGAGATATACTTTGGTGCAAATGTAGAATATTTTTATGCACGCAAGCATATTTGAATAAACAAATATTAAGGGAGTCCCATGTCTCTCTGATGGTAGGATGCAGGGTTCCTTAAAACATCTCAAAGCATAAAATAATATATGTTTGGAAGGAATGAAGAAAGATATTCAAAATTTTGTAACAGAAGGTCAAGTTTGCATAATAAATAAAAGAGAGATAGTAAAATCTCTACGGTTACTTCAACCATTCCACATACATATTCAAAGACTAGAAGATATATCAATAGACTTTATTATAGGGTTACTGAAATGTAAAGGTAAGTATTACATTTTTGTGGTCATTTATATAGACAAATTTTGTAGATTTTTTTTGTAGAGCTCAAAGTACATAAAAAACAAGCCAAGTGGCAGAAGTGTCCGTGAAAGAAATTCATAGTCTTCATGGTTTTCCTAAAGTAATAGTAACAATAAAATTTTGGAAATAATTATTTAATATGAGTGGAGAAACACTAGCTTCCATGAGTTCTACATATCAAACACAATCAAATGGTCAAACAAAATAGTTAACAAATGTTTTTAAGGTTATCTACAATGTTACTCTTTAGAAAAGCAATCTTAATGGATGAAGTGGGCTCCTCAAGGAAGAATGGTAATATGATACTATCATACTACCTATCACACATCTACTCAAATACCATGATGATGTAAGTTTGGAATTTAACATTTTTACATGTTAAAGACAAATAGTCAAAATCACTGACAACTTAGTATGCCATAATTAATAATCATTCCCTGTTCACCTTTGTTAATAGGTTTATGTCACACGATGATGTAGGGGCATTAGGCACTAGCCATCAATGTAGGAGGTTTTTTCCACATGTTGTGGCTAGGAGGGTTCGAAAACATTTGAGTTGTAACAACTAGGTGTCAATACCTCAGCTGACTGTATTACTTAGACTAGTTAGAGTTGTAGGAGTCGAACAGTTTCAATTAGTTGAATTATTATAATTAGACCTTTTGATTTCTAGAACGATCCTCTCAGAGGAACCGAAGAGCCATATGTTATGTATATAAATTGTAATTCCTTGGATGAATAAAAGTAGAGAGGGAAGAGGAGAGTAGAGAGGGGATTTCTGCAATAAACCTCTGTGTGTGAACAATTGTTTCCAGTTAAATGATTTCCAAGCATAGTTGCCATTGAATTATCTTGAACTGCTAATTGTGAAGAATTGTTTAACTATGAGGTGATTGGGTACTGATAATTCCATTCTTTTGTCTTTGAATTCCCGTAAATTGTTGGATAACCCTATGAACTCACCCCACCCGAAGGCGAGGTCTGTGTAGAGAACCGGGGTCGTGAACACTGTTCAAATATAAAAATCCCGCTTAATAAAGAGATAAGATTGTTGTGCTTTCGAAACCTGACCCGAGGATTGGACATGAGTTAACAAACAAAAGGATAGCGGAACCAGACTTGCACCCGTGGTCAAGCCCTGTACCAAAACCACGAGCGGAATCACAAAAGCGGGTTGCCCATATCGCACTGCTTTTGCGGAGTAGGCGGTATTTCCTATTCGCGAGCGATTCCATAGGGAAAGCGACACGTGGCGAAGTGACCCCCGGAAAACCACCGTTTAACCCGCGCCATCGCACGTTAAAGCCCGACGTTGGAAGCCGAGCGAAATTGCCAAGAGTCATTGATTTGGAGAAGGGCCATCGGACGGTGGTCGCACGTTGAACTTGCCTGGAGGTTAACTAAGGTGTGCGGAGGATAGCCAGGTACGATACGAGTGTTTGATTGGTTATTGATATATATAGGTGGGGCTGGAGTATAATGAAATTGTTTAATTAAACGATTGGCAGATAATTAGCATAAGTCTGGAACGTGATTGTTGTAAGGCTGGGTGGTGAAATATAGAGCCGAAAGTTCATTACAAGTTATTTATTTAAAAAGAAACGTGGAGTATAAATACAAAGTGTTGAAAGTTAAACATTGGTTATAAGGTTTGGAGATAATATAAAGTCGGGAATATAAATTAAAGTCCAACCATTGTGGATGGTATTTATTTATCAAATTCTACGAATTTGATAAATAAACCCGAAGAAAGAAGAAGTCAATGAAGACCCAGGCTGGAGGAAAAGAACGGGGTAAACCAGGGGAAAATGCGGACAGAGCGATTGTAGACACACCAGCTCTCCTTAGGGGTCCAATTTCAGTTTTGTTGCGTCACACGATGATCTCTCTTCTCTGGCATTTACTTGTATTGAAGATCACTATTCTAGGAATAAGGAGTTATTTTCTCCAAAAATAACCCTAGCTAAACATTGACAATGCATCAAGGATATCTTTCTATGCTTCATAAGTACATATGTTCTACTTCTAAATCATGTCTTGGAAGTGGTTGTTTTGCTAGAAATTATTCACCAGTTGGTTTCATACCAAAGTCTTTTTCTCATTTTCAGCATCCAATACATGAAAAAGATAATGGTTTAAAACAACATAAATATTTGAAATTTTGCAAGAATTGTCTGGCACACTTTGAATATGAATTTTGAAGTCAAGTGCATGATGCTGTATATGATCAAGTGTCATTTTGAATACCAAATGTTTCACAAGAAACTTCTCAACATGCTACCCTACAGTAAGGATTAAATGACAATATTGCATCAACTATTTCCATAATAAAAGTGCACCTTGGCCATAAGACTAAACAACTACAAATGTTGTAGATCTAACAAGACCACACAATCAAATGTATTCCACAAGGCCAATACTGTATGAAAAATTAAAAGGAGTTTGCAACCAAAAATACTTTAGGCAACTAATTCAATTAGATACACCAAACCATCAGCAAAAAGGAAAACTAGCCTACTTGGCCCCAATATTTTCAACTGGGTCCTCTAATTCAACCAATAAAAAGGCCAAAACCATAGCATTGAGATACATTTCATTACATTGTCAATAACAATAAAATTTGACTCAGCCATAACCCTTTCCTTTTATTGTTGTGAAAAACTTTATGCATTACTCTAATGTGGCTAGTCCATAGGCCAAGTAGACCACTGGGTAACAAATATGTTTCCTTTCACCTTTGAGTTTTCAAATTATGCCTACCAAATCTAAGACATTTAAGAGGGGGAACTAATACAACATTAAAAAGAAAACCAGAGCAGACATATACAAATTACCTCCTTAGCTACTGTCACACCATCATTAACTATTTTTGGAGAACCATGCTTGCTCTCCAAGACAACATTTTTCCCTTCGGCCCAAGTGTGACTCCAACAAGATCAGCAAGTTTGTTCACACTGCCTGCAAGACAAATTGACAATGATTTCAGTAAGTGTGCAATTGAATGCCAGACCATATGCCAAAACAACCCTCCATGAAAAATTAAAATAACACATTAAAATCGAATATAAGTGGACAAGGAAAGATCCACCACAGTGAAGTTTCACGTGCAGGTGACCTTCCTTTAAACATAATTTTTTCTCTGACCTGCAATTTTTTTGTCACTGAGCCACCCTTGTTGAAGTACAACTCCTTTTCCATAGCTCTTGTATTAACTACCTTCTCTCTGTCGCGTAATCTCAGAGTCCCTCTTCTGCTTGATCGATTAAAGGAAATGGGTGAAAAAACTGAAAGAGAAGACAATTGTCTGCCATAATTATCAAACATTGCACCCAACTTCTTCCCCTTTCCACTGTTACCCAATGAGGTAGATGTGGCAATTGTTGTCATACTGCCCAAAGCAGAGGCCATCTTCTCTTATGCTGAATATAGAATTACAAGATCTTCATATTAGTATGAACTTTAAAAAACATGACTCCCATTGCTAAAAACCACTTTTAAGTTGTAACAGGCAAACTAAACAACTATCGCAACTTTTGGAAACTTCTGGAGCATTAAGAGAGAAACAACCAAAGAGAAATACAACCACAATTCTCATTTTAATGAGACCGGACTATATATTTGCATTAAGATAATAGAAAGAAATCACGACTATATTAAGGCCACCACAAAACAATCTTTAACCAGTGTCTCTCGCGGCCTTCAGGTTGCCATGCTAGAGGTTGCATATTTTTAATTTAAATTCTTGACCTCTCGTGCTCATCTATGAATGCATCCAATGGGATATCTACATCAAATGCTCCTTTATATCCCCAAAAACAAATTCCCTACTACAAGAGCACCAGTATTGATGGATCACCCTACACCATCCCACCCACTAGAAACGGTGAAAAAGGAAACCCGAGAAACCTTCTGAAATATCTCAAGATGACTATATGGGTGGTTCTTATGAATCAACCAACCATTCATAACATGCTCATCAATCCAAACCATGAGTATTATGTGACAATATTCAAGCAGGCACTGAATCGGATTTCTGAAGCTATGTTAGAGAAACCCTAAACTCTCACTGAAAATAGGTGAAATGTGGCACCACTCAGGGATTGACATGTGCCAATTGGTACAAGTGGTAGAAAATTGGCATGCTCAAACAACGAGGTGATGCATGAATGACATGAGGGAGAAAATATCAGAAAAGCCCCAAATCTGGAGAACTAAAGCTCATCACCAACCTGAGATTGACAACTTTACAAGATGTAACCTATGAAATCGTAAATGGAGAAATCATAGTAACAATAAAGTAACCTATGTAACAATAAAGTCGGATTCATCCTGGGAGTGGTAATGGGAGAAATCATAGTGAAAAACAGGAAACATGCAGAGTTGCTTACAATCAAATAGATGAAAAAACACATACAAAAAACCTGGATAATAATCATGAACAAGCTTAATATTGAATTATGAACTGTAAAGGAACTTACAAAATGTGACATTACGAACCTGGTCAAGCGCACAAGAAAAAATATTCTGGACATGACCCTGGTTGACAAGTTGTATTGCTCATGATGCAAGAGGATTTGTACCTGCACTGCCAAGTCAATCAAAATCCATCATTATCTATACAATAAATACAAGTAATTGATGTAGTATTTTTAACTCTAAGATGCATTCTTATGATAATGTTAGAACATATGTTAAAAATGTCAAAACATACCTAAATAAGCTCCTCTTCATTTCAAGAACAATTTATTGGAGTCGCATGAACTTGGAACAAGCCTCCCACGATCTGAAAGAGTAGCAACTAAGTCAACAGTGACTTTTTTGTTGCTACGCTGGATCGAGGGAGGTTTGCTCCAAGATTAAATCGCTCCAATAAATTATTCTCTACTAAATAGGGCCAACCACGTGAAGGTGGAAGCTCTTATGGCCCATCCTCCCCCACCCCCCCCCTCACATCACTCTCAATTCCCCAATACTCAATCTATATTTCATTTTTTACTTTCATGAGCATAAAAAAAAATATTCAATAACTAATAAAAAAACAATTCAACAAAAAGTACGCAAGGAAACATTGCAATTAATGCTTGACATAAATAGTATGATAAATGAGTTTTTTATATAACGCAAAAAAACGTTCCAAGTATGGTAACGTTTGTCTTATAATAATACAATATTTTACATTGTCAAATTTTCTTTTTCTTCTTCCTATTTTTAAAGCTCCTAATTACATCATCAATATCATCGTGCTCTGCTTCTGTTTCGTGCCTTTCAACCCGCACTGCTGACCTAGTTGCGTATTCACGATGTCTGGGCTCATCCAGTGACGGGGCATCACCTACAAAACAGATAATATTAAATTTTAATTGTCAGTTTTTAAATATCATTGAACTAGTTCGGTAATATTAATAAAAAAAATTGCAATGAGATTATTTACCTGGTGCACTAGTTTTCGCCGCTGACCTAGTTGCGTAGTCACGATGTCTGGTCTCATCCAGTGACGGGGCATCGCCTACAAAAACAGACAATATTAAATTTTAATTGTCAGTTTTTAAATATCATTGAACTAGTTCGGTAATATTAATAAAAAAAATTGCAATGAGATTATTTACCTGGTGCACCAGTTGTCGCCGCTGACCTAGTTGTGTAGTCACGACGTCTGGTCTCATCCAGTGACGGGGCATCGCCTACAAAAACAGATAATATTAAATTTTAATTGTCAGTTTTTAAATATCATTGAACTAGTTCGGTAATATGAATAAAAAAAATTGCAATGAGATTATTTACCTCGTGCACCAGTTGTCGCCGTTGGGACTGTTGCCCTGTCTTCCTCTCTGGTGGTAAGATCCTCAAGGGAAACATTCTCTGTCATTTAAACAAAAACGTTATAAGGACAACCATCAAGGTATAATTAGAAAAAATTATAAGTGGAAATTAATTACCGTCACGGCCCTCACTGATAGTAGCATTGTCGGCCTGGTCCCCACTACAATGATCAAGTTGCACGTGAGGATCATCTACATCTGGCTCTAAAACTGGGTTATTTTCCTCGTCGGTAGTGTTGCTCCCCTGATTTAAACAAATTTGTTAGACATTAAATTTATGGATGAAAACAAACATATTGAAAGGTTAATGTTTTACCTTATCAGGCATTCTGGATCTTGGGACCTGCCCCAAGCTTATGTGACGTTCAACTACGGCTTGATAGCCAAAATGGAAAGCGATATTTTTATCTTCCTCTGTTGTTTCTGTTCCGAAGTCATCACCCTACATTACATATGTCTGTGTATTTTTAATCATATTTGATAGGATTACAAAAACGTTGGAAGGCGATACAATTAATTATAAGATGTTTAGCTACTTAATTACAATTTTTGCGGCCAATTTCAAGTAGCCGCCCTGGCCTAGCTTGTGATGGCCCTTTTTTTCAATCCTAGCTTTGGTTGCCTTTGAGGTGTCAGGCAACCTAGCATCAAAATATTAAAGTCAGATATGACGTGGCACACTTTTATTTTAGACATGAGAAAATTAAAGCTATTGAATTAAAGTTGTAATACCTTGCGGGTCCAGGTGGTATTTTTCCTTCTTTCTTTGCCCTTTTCTCTTTTCCGTCATGGATGAGTGCTCTCCACTCACTCTCTGGAACTGTGAGAGGACGCTCATATCTAAGGTTAAATTGCAATTGCGTCCTATAGGTGTCCCTGGTATATTTCAAATATTTGCCGGCAACCTGAGCCACCGCTGTTCTATCAAATATGCCGACCCCAAAAAGGGTTTCTAGATAATCTAGAAGTTCTTTTTTCAGGTTGGAACTCTGGGAATTCCACCTTGTGCGTATGGTTGGGCCAAAAATTACCAACGCATGGCTCTCCAGATACCTGTAGAACTCATTGTTTCCTACACAGAAAAAAAAAAGATATTATCATTAATTTAAAAATAAAAATCGTGATAAATATGTTTTAGATAAAGTACATGAAATAGTTAAGATATTAAAATTTACCTGGGAGTTGTACATGCTTTATAGGGACACCTTCATCGTTCACCAACAACATGCCATTAATGGTCCCTATGGAGCTGACACGTGTAGCTCCAGGAAACGCAATAATGTAGTTGGCTATATCAGCCTCATCATTGCCAACATTTTCAGCGGTTGGCTGGGTGTCTGCTTGGGCAGGGTGTGTTTCTTGGCTGGCACCTAAAGGAGTAGAAGGTGTACGACAGGGTTGTTGGGCAATATCTTGCCCTTGTGTCCCACTACCACCAACACCGGATTCAACAAGTGCCAGAAAACGCTACATACAAAAGAACTTTTTGTTAGTTTAGTCAATGTAAAAATTAAAAATAAAACTATCACAATTCATCTCATGCAGAACAAAAAAAATATCCTTTTGACTTTTTATTATTACCTGATATCTTTCTAGCTGGCTCATAAGATGTTTTATCCTCTCTTCTGTTTCAGGTGTTTGAGGCGCGTCTATCAAAGTATTAAATTCCAACCTTGCATCTCGTGCCTTTTTTCGCAACAAGAACACTGGAGATAGGGATGAAGAAAGCTCTTCTTCAAAGAGGGAATCATCAGGCGTACCATGGCTAGGTGTCTGCATATTTGAACAAAATTAATATTATTTCAATTATGTAAATAACTAAAATACCTGAAGATAGAGCAATGCTGGCACTTTACATGTTCTTCCGCTGGCCTCTTTCCATGATCATCCCGTCTTCGGGTTGTTCCTGCACTGCTTTCATCAGTCTGCCACATTGCAATAAAATTATAAATGTAAAAACTTGAAAACAATATCTAACTTAAAAACACAAAATGAAAACTAAAATAATTTCTAATAAGACACCGGACGACAGAGTTAGAGTTTCAAAGATGCCTTGCATTGAATTCAGTCCTGGAAACATGTCATTGCACATTAAGGCACCCAAACAAGAGACGAGTTGACAATGAAGACCTTATTGAATATATTGTTGGAGCAACTTCTAGTAAACTTGTTGTGAAGACCTTGAGGACATTTTTGGAGCAATATTGTTGAAGCTGATGGTATAGCATTGTTGGAGACGATCTTGAAGGGCCTTGAAGTGAAGCTTTTGGAGCAACTATTGAAAAATCCTTAGAGCATTTAAGTAAGGCACTTTCTATCTTCCATCACCTTTTTCCTTTCAATATCCTTTAAACTATTTTGTTGATATTTAATGTTTGAAATCACATTATAATTCCTTGATTATATGTGTTTGGGGACTAGAATAATTTCACACTAAACCATGCAAACTTAAAAGTAACTTAACAGATCCATAAAGTAATAATAATCATAATTCCTAATTTCCTATTGCACGATATGATGCAAATTATTCAAACATGAAGCAATGAAGACATGCAATGTTTGAATTTCAAGATTGATGAACCAATACAAGAAGTTAGAAACTACAACTTTGATTCAATACTCTGTGTCCTAACTCTAGGAAGGAATCTAGTTTGTAGTACAGAACATGCATCGTGTATTATCAATTCTTAATTGACAACAACTAAAGGTCATCTACCTCATCAATTTCTTCCCATTTTGTGTTTTTATGTTATATTCCTTATAAAAGTGTCAAATTTCTCTCAAAGTAAGCAACCACTGAATAAAATAAAAAATAGTTGAGATATGATTGAGAAATGGTCATTTATTTCTTAAAAGGATCTTCACGATTTCTTTGGTTGTTCTTCATCTCAATAAACAAGAAATGACCTAAGAAACTATCGTGCTGTAATATAAGAAACAACACGGTGCAATGGCCATTTTCAAAGCCAAATGATGTCCATTGAGGACATGTCATTTATTTGGTTCCTGTTTCATAGGAGTTTTGGGTAGAAATGGAACTTTTTTGTACCATTTCCAGTAGTAAAAAGGGAAAACCTTCTTTTTCCATGGGAAATAATTTACCTTTCCTTTTTCAAGATAATCTAAATCACAAAAAATATGAACTATACTACACACATTCTTGGATAATGTGAAAGTGGAAAAGGAATACCCTACACAATTGATGCACACATGTACACTTGAACACTAATATATTTTTGTAGTTGAAATGCAATGCTTGTTTTCATTTAAATGTAGGGTTTTTAAAGCAGGGAGAAATAATGGCTGCTAATTTAATAAGCGTTTCTTTGGGAAAAATTTAAATCTTGTATTGGGTGATGAAGATAATAGAGGGTATTGAATCTTGATTCTTGACATTGTGTTTAACTTGAATAACTCAAATGATTATAAATATCAGTCGATGAGTTCTTTTTTCAAGTATGTCACTCAAAGCTCTTATGTCAAAGCATTGTATGATGGCTAGCATTTTCTTGTTTCCCTTTCTTCAGTTCAATGTAAAAAGTATATTAATATATTGGAGCACGAATGATAACTACAATTGTTTGCTCTGCAGTATATCCAGCGCCAAGATTATGAAATTTTTTCTCAAGTGGAGCTATTTGGTTAGGCTGTAGGGTTAACCCTCTATAGGACGAAGGGCCTGCAGTAAGAACTTACCATTTTGCAAGAGCTGAGGGCCAATGCTGTTCTACAAGAGCTGAGGGCGAATGTTGTTTTGCAAGAGCTGAGGGCGAATGCAGGGCAAGAGCTGAGGGCGAATGCTGTTCTACAAGAGCTGAGGGCGAATGCTGTTCTACAAGAGCTTAGGGCGAATGTTGAGGGCGAATGCTGAGGGCGAATGTTGTTCTGCAAGAGCGGAGGGCGAATGCGCGCGTGATATCAGACGTTAATGTAGCACACGTACATTTGAACACTAATAGATTTTTGTAGTTGAAATGCAATGCTTGTTTTCATTTAAATGTAGGGTTTTTAAAGCAGGGAGAAATAATGGCTGCCAAATTAATAAGCGCTTCTTTGGGAAAAATTTAAATCTTGTATTGGGTGATGAAGATAATAGAGGGTATTGAATCTTGATTCTTGACATCTAGAGAGAACCCTACATCCTAACACAATCCAATGGAATTGACCAAAAAAACCCAAATAGAGTCAACCCTACTATAGGAGGAAGGGCCTGCAGTAAGAAATTACCATTTTGCAAGAGTTGAGGGCGAATGTTGTTCTGCAAGAGCTGAGGGAGAACACTGAGGGAGAATGCTGAGGGAAAATTCTGTTCTTCAAGAGCTGAGGGCGAATGGTATTGTGCAAGAGTGGAGGGCGAATGCGCGCGTGATATCAGACGTTAATGTAGCTATTGCGACGAATACGAAACAATAAAATCATTTTTATGTAGCGTGCATATAAGTTTCGTATTTGTATTTAGCGCACATGTAAGTGTCGTTATACCGACGGCAGAAAAGGCGTCGCTATTGCGACGAAGGCCTCCAAACGTCGCAATTACGACACTTAGACATTGTGTCGCACTTGCAGTCGTCGCAATAGCAATGCGTTGGGCCATAGTGTCGCAAGTGCGACGTCTTCCTCCAAACGTCGCAATTGCGACACTTTTCTAAGTGTCGGTATTGCGACACTTTTCTATAAACGTCGGTATAGCGACGGTTTCGGGCAGGATGGAAAAAAATTGGGGAAATTTCCGACATTTGGTCAAAAGCGTCGGAACCAAGTGTCGGCATTTCTTCCAAATGTAGTAGTGGCCCATGGAATATTTTATGCCCCTTTTCCCATCTAGAGATGAATTCACCTTGAAATATCATACTTTTGCTTAAGTTTAAATGTGACGTGTCAAGTATGCCTCTTGCTGATCACAACAAGCCCTTGTTGAAATTTTCGGTGGGGATCTGTGCATTGGGATCCATGAAGTGCCTTGGGAAATGTGAAAATTTCCAAAAATAGTCCTATCTCCAGTCTGAACTCTGCTACATAAAATTATAAAAGTGAAGGATTTGACTATAGGTACTCCTGCTAGAAGGAGGTGTAACAGGTAGCACGAAGAAAGAGTCTCATAGGAATCCTAGTAGAGACAGTGTTTGAGGGCTCAATGATGGTTTCTTAGGCAAGTTCTAAATCAAGATGCAAGTTCTACTTTCAATGTGAAAGTGATTGAAGACCATTAGAGTGAATGACAAAGAAGATTTATGGACTTGCAAGAGAAGTTGTAATCAACTCCAAATTATTATACATCAGAAGTAAGAAAAAGAGTGGGAGATTTTGTGTGATAATATCTGTGTGTTGAGGGGGATTTCAGAATTTAGAATAGCATCAACCCTCAAATAAATATGCAAATTTGTATGTGTTGGCCAGTATGTGGAGTATTTTACATAGAGTCACAATAACTTCCACATATTGGTATAAATATGTATTCAAAACTCTGTAAATACTAAACATCATTGTAAATTAACTTCTTTCTGTTTGACAATGTCTTCTTAAAATACAACAAACATTGCATGTGCTATCTACATATCCATTTCTATTCAACAGTTTCTTTCTGAAATTCCTTAGTGAATATTTTTCCACAATTTTTTGTCAACCTACTGTAATTGTGTGTCTTATAAATAAGCACACAACAAACTGTTGGTACAATCCATGACTTTGTAAAGAGTTAATAAACCACTTTTATATGATAAACATACTATTCTCACTAGTGATGTTATTGTCAGCATTTTTCCAATAGAAAAATTTCACTTTATTTGAACTTGGATATTTCATAGCAACGCCTAAAGGTGGAAGCCATAATCCATTAAAGATATAAAGAATTGCTAGAAAGTATATATTTTACATGTGCATGGCCTAGATATTTATATTTTATCTTCTTTCCCAATGTTAATATTTAGTCCACCTGTGTCAATTTTTTTTTCCTGGTGGGAGATTCTTGTTTCTGTCTATATTTTACATGAAATATAGATAAACATTGGAATTAAATTATCCTGGAAAGTGGTTCTTTCAAAAAATTTCTTGGATGGTTTGAATGCCCATTCATAACTTCTACATAGTCATATGATTATTTTGTTTAAACTTATGCTAAGGAAGTTTGTTATTTTTAAATGTAATAGGAAGAAGGATAATGTTGTTGGCATGGGGACTAACATGGAACAACTCCTGGAGAAGTTAAACTAAAATGATAGAATTAAAATTTTATTTTCTATTAGTGCTTGTAAATTTTGATAGCATTGTAAGTAATGCCCATTTCATGCTAAAGACATAGAAAAAACTACCATTACTTATGCACAAACTCCTCTCATCTTTCATGTGATTTCTTATTACAGATAACATATGTTCAGTCAAACAATGATAGTGTATATGCATCTCTATGTGAGAGAGGAGAACGCATAGAAAATATGAATCTTACTCGTACTCTTCTTCATAAAGTGAATGTATGTTGGCATTTCAATGAAAGCGTAGATTTTATGCTTGGAATTGCATGATACCTACATGATGTTTATGCTGTTTATTTCCAAAACAATTCCAATCATCCTTTACTTTTCAATGCACTACATCACCCACAGTTGAATGCACCACATCACATATTTGTGCTTATAACAATTGGAATCTCCATATTATGAAAATAAATAATATTTTAGTTACTGGATTCAACAGTTCGATAGATGCTTTTCAAAACTCTTTGATTAAGTAGACATGAATTATATCTATTTCTGAATTCTCTTTAAACAAAGAATTTATTTTGTTTAAGAATAAAATAACGTTTTACTTGAGCTTTTGAATCATGCACCTATGTTTAAAAGTATGGCAAATTTTTTGATATTTCTTCACAGATAGACTTGAGTAGTCATATTTTTATTTTATGGCATATGCTCATTTGTTTGTCAAAGTGATTACCAATATTTTTGTTTGAAATTTTTAATTTATAGTAGGTATACAAAATGCTATTACAAACAAAACCTTACATTTATTTCATTATAGGTACAATTCCTTGGTTTTTGTTTGTTTGTTTGTTTGTTCCGTACAAAGATTGACCTTATTCTATTCTTAGAAATAGAAACGAGGATATTGAAACAAGAAAGTGTAAAAGGTGTTGATGTCAATAGAAAGAAGTGATGCCCTTGTTATGTTTATTTCAAAAAGTAAAATCCAAAGTTCATATGATTTTTTGAATTCATATTAGAAGTAACAATCAAAAGAACAATTTTTTCTTTTAAATGTGCTTGATTTCAAAACCTATGACATGAAAGTGTTTTCTCTCTCAAGGGACATACTCAAATAGATTTTTCTATTTATTGTGGTCATAGTAGAATGATTTTACATTCACATGCATTTTAAAATATGAATTTGTTTGTATGATTTTATTGGAGAGAAGTTCATATATGATCTTCCTTCTGGACCGATGAAGTTTATAAAATCTGAAGCATATGAAGATGCAATGAAATATTGTGTCGAGGCTTTTCCATTTTTGAAGGAGAAATATCTATTCTCTGTTTATGTGGGAGAATATATATTAGGGTTATTATTCTTTAATTTTATTGAGAAGTTTTCGTTAACTAGTTGTTTTGGAATCTAACTTAAGCTTAGCCTTCTATAATTTCTATCACTTTTATGTGTAGGCGTATGGAAAATGATCCTTTGAGACGTGAAGAAATGAATCTGAGGAAGTTATTGGTACAATCATAATGCTCCTCCATGTGTGTTTTTTCTTTTGATATGTGAACCTAAGAATTTGGATGAGTAAACATAGAGTCATGTAAATGAAGGGTTTTAATGTTAATGTTTTGGCATTCAGGATCTCTATATTTTAAATATTTTCATGTGTTCTCAAAATATTGAAATTTTCCATGGTAAATGTACGTGTTATTTTTGAAAAAAGTGGTGGAATGCAGCTACAAATATGACATTAATAATAATATATTTTTAAATGGTAGAGCTAGATTGTTTTTTTGCATTTCCTAGTTAAAATATAATTAAATATAATAGAAAAGGTATTAAGAAATAACCCTTATTTATGATTCAAAACGAATCATATATTTCAGTAAAAATCAATAAACATGTTCATGAAGACGTAACAAAAATATCTACAACACCATTAACAAATGGCCAAATATGCAATGCATCCATGAAGAACTTATCAAAAGAAAACAACAATATAAGATCTCACAATATAGTAACCTTGACAACACATAAAGACATCATCTCCTGGTACAATGAGACCAAAATCTCAAGCAATAGAAATATTAGAACCAAAATGCATAGTGAATATCCATACATCCATAAGTCCTATGTAGTAGCAAATTGTCTCCATGTATCAGCAACAATATACCTCTAATCTAATTCACACTACTGCATAAAATCATCTTGAATCATCCATATGAATGTAAAACATCTCAATGGAAACATGCATCATATATCTATATATATAATACATGAATAAAAATATGGACACTCTAGATGTTATAACTCCAAGGAACCATCATATTATCTCCATAACAACTTTGCATGCATGAAAATACATGCATAAATGTGATATAGAAATATGAGTACTCGCATCATACTAAATTTCCCATGAAAGCATCCTAACTCATGCAACTATAAATATGTGGCTACAACAACAAAACTCTTCCCAATATCTTCCGACAATCAACAATGTCAAATATACTGATAACAAGATCCCCCATAACGAAAAAAAATGCCAACAAGATATCTACAAATTCATCTAGAAGCAAAATGCCTCCCCCTCAATATGTGCTCTTCCATCACTGCTTTAAAACTTGCTTTATGAGGAGAAAAAGCTCTAAAACTTGATCAAAAAAAATATGAACACGTCAACCATTAGTAGCATAAATCAATGTAGCATGCACTAGGTCAAATACAAGGTTTCCATGTCCTCAAATATATCATAATATATAGTTAATACAAAGATAACAACAAACATATGTGGTTTATCTAAATGATCACAAGTAATAAGAATAGATCATAAAAAATAATAATAACCAAACCTCATGTAGCTCCCCTTAATCACATGCAATATCCTTCCTAAGATGTATATTTGTCATCATATAATATCTCCAATTTGGTTGCACCTCAAATGGTATACATGTAGTCAATATGCAACCATATGCTCCCCTTGAGACCATGTAAACCTCAGTTTTTGGTGAGAGTATCTTGGTTCTCCTTTCTCCTCCAAATTTGGGAGATTTGAACTTTGACATGTGCAATACCTGATTTCTCCTCGTGAGGTTACCTTGCATTTTCTTCTCTCTTTGATTGAATCTCCTGTAACACATGGGAAACTTGCAATATTTGGCCTTATGGAAAAAATTATCACCCACATAAAGCCTTTTTTTACTAAGGAACAAATAAATAGACCCATATCTTCTACTTATATATTTTTTACTCCTTGCATATTCCCTGTAGACAATGGCCCTATGGAAAAAATCGTTGGATGAGAAACATTAACCATAAAAGAGATTATCATACTTGAATGTAGCTGATTTTCGTGAAGAAGAAAATATTCTTTTAATGATTGCTTTAGGAGGTTACTCCTTTTTTTGATAAGATATTATCTCTTTCCTTCTATAATTTGGTCCTATATATCCAAATATTTGACAACTGAAACACTTGACATTTCTCATTATCGGAGCAATAGATATTCATGGTTAATGTACCTTTCTTGGCTCATTATTTTTCTCCTTGATTGGTAGTTGGTTTTACTGATCACTATCCCTTTTCATGTTGCTTTTATTTTATCCAACATTTTCTTATTTTCTTGTACTTTCATGAGAGCTAGATCTAGTCCTTTACAATTATTCTCTTGCAAAGTCTTCTTTAGCCTTCAATATTTAACACTCATCTTACATTTCCCTATATTTCTTTCTCATTTTTTCTTCAATTTTCCTTCCTTCTATCTGAGTCTTCATATCTGAGATATTTTCCTTGAAATTTTTCTCTTCCTTCAAGTATTTGAATCAATTTCCTAAAAATTTTACTTTCGAGTGAGAGCATTTGTATTACACCTAATGCTGAGATAAGAGGGTTTTGATCTTTAACTAGTCCCTTGTTTTATTAAAAAATATTATTGATTTCTTCTGCAAATGGGTTACCTCCACTTTTCTATAAATTATCAATCTCAATTGATTTATTATAATCTTCTAACCCATAAAATTGAACGAGATCAACATCAATGCATCCACAAGACAAATCTGGCAAGTCTTCATCTTTTTTTACAACGAAAAAGAGGGGCTCTTATAAATTTGAAATCTTAATGACTTTTTTTATACTCTTATTTTTTTTTTAGACATATTATTCTTCTTTTTGGCCATTTTCCATGATATACTCTAATGCGTTCAAGCTTCGCCAAATTTTTCGCCAACCAATTCATACATAAAAACATTTTCAATGTGAAACAAGTAGAGAGATAACCAACAAAAGAGACACATAGATTTCTGGTGGAAACCCTCAATGGGAGAAAAAACACCCGTTGCTATTTTTCTTCTTCTTTTTCTCTTATTATTGTATAATCAAATATTTTACATGTTTCATCTAGCCACTACCAGCTAGCAACCACTACCCTTGTGAACAATATTGCTGGCCACCATTAGCTAGGAAGTCTCTACTCACACAACTTTGCAAGCCACCACTTGCTCGAAGCCCTCACTCCCAATATGCCTGTCCCAACCACCACTATATGGAGATGTTCCTCCTAATATATTATTTTTATGGGAACCACCGCTATATTCTTCAAACACTACTGAACAGAGGTCACCACCTCCTCAAATTATTGGATCCATGGTTTCATTCATTTTCAAGCTCGAATACATGGAGAACTACAAATATCAACAACAACATATCATTCCTATGGAAAATAGTCAATCTTCCCAAGAACAAAAACTGCACAGAAACAATAATATGAAGAATGCACTAGCAGCTACTAAACACCAAAATTATCTTCACACATTCCATAGTTCATCTCCTCACTCTCTACACATAATGCTAGTTGAAATATGCTTCTACTACCTTCTCTAATACCTGCGAACTATCTTTTTCTTTTTTTTTCATATGCCTCTCTCAACTTGCACACACTTCTCTCTCTCAATTTCTCAAACACTAACTCAACCAACTAGAAATTGTCAAGGAACTGCCCAATACATAATTTCTTGGAGTGGTTAAAACAATAATTAAAAAGGAGTCATGAGCTCCACAAACCTTGATTCATACACTCAAGAAATGATCCAACATTTTTAGCATTTAATCTAATTAAACATATCCTCTATGATATTCTTTAAATAGGAGATGTTATCAAATTTATTCAACTTCTAGAAGACTTCCTCATATTTATTGACCAATTACCAAGTGTAAAACCAAAGTATATACCCATAGAATCAACTGAATTCCACACAAAATTTGAAAGTTGAGTCTAGATAGGGTAATTTTGGTCATCCCTTTAGCAAGAGCATGACGAGGAGGAGTAACATAGGTTTAATGAAGGAAACTCGAGTTATCTTGATTTTAACCCAAAACCCGAGTCAAATATGCTCCAAAAGCTCCTCAACCTAAACATTTTCTCCTGTAATCATCTTCCAATCTCATGGAACCTATCAAAGCCCATGAAAATTCTATGATAACCATGAAAAATACTCCAAAATGTTCTCTGGAAGCATTAAAATAAACATAAAACTCCACCTTTTCATGTACCTATGCATCCTCCTGTAACCACTATAGACTTTATCAAACCTCCATAGGATATTCTATGTCACAAAGGGCATCATCATGAGTGCCAGCAATCTTTGCGTCGATTAACACATAACTAATGTCTAATCGCTAGGAGTTTTTCATACTAACCACAAAACATCAGGGCCACCATAAACAGATTGAAATCAATGATAATATCACAGTGCTAAGTGCTATTCATGTTGGAATTGATGTCAAAATAAACCATATCTTCAAACATATCTCATAAAGAAAGGAAAAAGCTACAAAACTAACATAATTTGCAGTATTTCTCAAGCCTTTCACTAGTGGGGCTCTTTAATGGTGAAAGTATTTGATCCATTAGCCATGTTGGCTACCAGACTCCAAGAATGGAAAGGAATCCTTACTGGTTCTATGTGGCTTCTTTACAAAGCAAGGAATCTTAAGGAGTGGCATTTACTCATGGATTACTACATTACTAGAGATGCTTAAATCTCCCTCTTTAAAAGCTAGAAAAATGGTGCCAAGGGTGGGAGTGGTGGTGCACATTATGCTTCTAAGCCCATATCTTTCAAGGATTCCCTCAACCGAAGTCCCAACTCTTTTACAGGTAAAAATATATTAGGTCCAACATTCATGGTGGATCCGTTTATGGACACCCCATCTAAAGAGAGAAATGTTTTTACCAAGTTAATGGCATCAAATTATAAATAAGATGTAATTATTTTCTATTTTAATGGGTTTCAGCCATTGAAATTTGTTCTACGGAAATGGATACACTAGAAATTGTCTCCAAATATATAGTTGTTATTTTATCAAAATGAATTTTCGTGGTGTTCAACAAAAATTAGAGGATCAACAAAAGGTTTTTGACTAGGGACCCTCGTTGTAGGGACGATTTGGTCTATCAATGCAACCATGGTGTCCAGATTTAAATCCTCTTACTATGGTCCCATTTTCTACTACAGGCTTCTTAAAGCTACCAAGATTACCCATCCATTTAATCAAACAAAAAATATTATGATGTGGGTGATTTAATAGGTATATTCATCAAAATATATAGCGAATGATTTTTAAAAAGTATTCTTGCACTTTTCCACATATGTGTTGCAGTGAACCTAAATAAGGTGTTATAAAAAAAAATCTCACTTAAGTGGGGGTTGGGGGGGGGGGGGGTGCACTCACAACTATTTGATTATGAAATATTTATTTTATATTCAGGAGTTGTCATATTCTGACCATCTTTAGAGAACATGTTCCCTTTTAAAATAACATATGTTTTCCATTGTGATTCTAATCCCATGTCTTTAAAGGATGTCCTCAAGCTAGGTCCCAACTCTCTGACACATAAACATATCTTATGTACAATATTCATGGTGGATCAATCTATGGACACCCCATATGAAGTGACAAATTCTATTACCAACTTAAGGGAATTAAATTAACATCAAAATTCTTTTTTTTTTCCAGTTTAAGAGGTTTTTTCCGTCGACATCTTCTCTTCCATAATGGGTACAGTAGAACTAGTCCCAAAATATAGAGTTTCTAATATTTTAAAAAGAATTGTTTCTGGTGCTCAAAAAAAATTATAGGATCGACAAAAGGTCCTTAACTAGGGACCCTGGTTTTAGGGTCAATTTGGTAAGTCAATGCAACCATGGCTTGCAAATTTCAATCCTCTTACCATAATTCCATTAGCTACTCTAGTATGGGTAAGGCTCCCAAACTTACCAATCCATTTAATGAAACTAAAAATATTAGAAGAGTTGGTTCATATAATAGGATTCTTCAATAAAATATTCAACAAATTAATTTCAATATATATTCTCACATTTATCACATATGTGTTGCAGTGGACCTCAAAAAAGGGTTACCGAAAAGAATCCTACTCAAGTGGGGGGGAAAGGCGCATTAAAAAAACTTGGATTATGAAAATATTAATTTTAGATGTAGGGATTGTCAACAGCCTGACCACCTTCAGAGAACATGTTCCTTTTTAAAAGGGGTCTTTTCCTCAGGTGTAAAAAAAAACTGTTTATGGATGGCATGAGAAAAAGGGTCCAAGAATATGACAGGTGAAAAGAAGGACAATCCTCAACAACATAAGATAGCTATTAAAAAATAAACCTTTCCAAGCTCAACTCAAACTCTAGTGGCACCATCTCATCCCTCATAAAAAAATACCCATCCTACTAATAAAAATGGAAGAGACACATCCACAAATTTTTCTCCAATAAGTGGAAAAAAAACTACTAATGAATCACAACACTAATATAGTCAAAGGAAATTTATAAATATGGTTGAACTTTTGGCAATGGAACTGTATCATAGAAATTATGACACTACTCCATATTCAATTTTTCTAGATAACTCTCTTAGCCATATTCACTTACATAAGTGCAAATGGAAAAATTGGTGATGCATTTTGTTTGTGCAATATAATAGAGATGATTATTTTAGAGAATTTGAGATAGAACACATTTGGTGGATTTTTTTTCCATGTTGTTAGGGATAAGTATGTGCTATTTGGAAAATATGAAATCCAATACATGAGATGTAAATGAAATTTATTTTTAATCCTATAATTAAACAAAAGTTATATGTATAAATATTGAAGAGGTGGTGAGATTTGCTACACAATTATTTTAATTTTATAACATTTCCAATCAATGACGATTATATTTGCATTCTTGAAGTCCCTTCCCCATGTCCAGAAATTGGTGTGGAATTTGTTGTGTGCTACACCTTAGAGATGACTTATTTTCTGGAGAATATGAGATAAAACATATTTGGTGGAATTGTTTCCCATTTCTTTAAGGGTAAGTATCTATATTTTGGAAACTATGAAATCCAATACATGATATCTAAAATTTTATGTTACTGTGATAATGTAGAATTATAGAAATGGGTTCTGAAAGTGAGTATTAATGAATTTGAATGACATTTAATTCTAAAATATTTTAAATGACCTACATAGATATAATTAGAACTAAATGTAAAATTTTGATATTACTTTAAGGTAGTTTATAGCTATTCCATCAACTGTTTAAATAAATTTTTTGACATAATGGTGCAAAAGAGTTTGAGGCGTGAAATTCGCCATGATAAGAAAAAATATAAATGTGTCCCTAAGGAAACATTAGATTAACGAAACTCTAGGAAGCTATTCAAAGAATCATGTCAAGAAGTATAGGAATATAAAGGAGATAGGAAATGATGTGACACCCATAAAATCCATTCACACAACAATAAAAAATGTTATGTTATATACACGGGGACTTCACTCAATGAACCATTAAAATATCATGTGTGTTCGTTCTATGCTAAACAATACCCTTAATTTGACTACATATTGGAAAATACCTCTAAAAATCACAATGTTTAACCCCCTACTGATACGATCCCAATACACCTTCCCAATTTAAAAAACCCCTTATTTCAATAGATATTGTAGGTATCCATTTTTTTCATTAAAATTTCTTATACCACTCTATAAATTTTCATTAACTTTAAGCTCCAATTTTTATACCTGAAAATTTTAAAAACTTTTACACCCTATTATATGCTCAATATATTATGTCATTTTTTCCACAATATATTGTTGGAAATACTGAGAGGGGGGAAAATCAGTATTTCTTTTCAATTGTTAATTATTTCCAGTTAGATTCTTCACAATTAATGATGGAGAGGCATATAATAATAATATTAAGGATTAATAATAACTTCAATCCTTTTTCAAATAATTGTATACAATAGATGAGTGAGGGCACCAACCCTTTAATGAAACAAGCACTAACCTGTTGCCAAGCACCAACTTAGACTTTGATGAGGCTCTGATCTCTAGGGCTTCGACCCTATCTTCTCAAGGCACCAACCTTGGGTTTAGGAGCTCCTACTCCAAGGACACCAATCCTTCTTTGCTTCTTTATTGGACTATTAGTTCACAATTGCTTCATTTCACCAATCTGCACAATACTGCATCATCTAATTTGCACCGCACTTCTTCATTAATTATGCACTAGTGCACCAAGAATTTTAGTACTACATCAGGATATCTACACCACACCAAGAATTTAGCTCTGCTCCATGCCAAGAATTTACTGTAATCCGGAAAATTTAAGAGCAGCAATTTGAACAACACTTGAAGATGTAGTTCAAGGGAATTGCAAGCTACAGTAAGTCTGATTTTTTCTTAAACTTCAACACCCACAATTCTAGGCTCCATCGAGGCTATAATGTTCACTGTTCTGGACAATATACCACAGTTATTTCAGATAGGACCAAGGCTATAATATCATATAGGCCACTACAACTTCAGATAGGAGCTACCTCAAATAGGTCTAAACCACAATGAAAAGTCCAAGTCAAACTTCAGTGAATCCAAAATATATTACAGTGAGACAGGTTTGAATTAGAATTTGGTTGATCGAGCTGCACTACAGTGAGACAGATCCAAGCTTCAGGAGTTCTGAACTAGAATACGAGTTCTTCAATATGTTCCCTTCATAAAAATTGTGCATAGACAAAGATTCTATGATTAGTCCTATAGCCTCTTTGCCCAAGTCTGAAGGTTTTATTGATATGTGATATACATATAATTTCCTTAAACCAAAACAAATCTCCCTTCCGTCCTCCCTTAGTTCATGAGATGTGAACTATATCTTCTACTCTCAGATCTTTTTAACCGAACTGTTTTGTGGATGTATAACCAAAACTTGCTGCACATAAATGATTTTTGGACTGTGTATATATATAGCCCTCTTTACAATAATAAATGAAAAGACACGTCCCTGTTTGGAGGTCGACTTGTGTCCTTGATCATGGGTCGGCTCAATATCAGAAATATATTTTTATAACTTTAAAATTCATGTTCTACCTCACTGTTTGGAGTTTCTAGCCAGGTAAGAGCTCGTTAGAAAGCTAAAATTATGCTCTAAAAGGTAGTGTAGGTGTTATAGTGAAACTATACCTCTAAGGTAGCAAAATATTATTTTTCTTTATAACTTTCCTTGAATTTTTATGTGCAGAAAGTGATTGGGACAGCAAGAGGTCATTTATTAGTTCAAAATCATAATTCCTTCAAGTGTTGGGCCTATTCATGGATTGATTTCTTCATCATAGGGTCATAGGCTCATAGTTTCATCCATGTTATCATGTGGTGGTGATAGTGTAGCCTTCTTTAGGAGAGATCATCAAGTATATTTCCATCAATGATAACCTAGATTAATAATCTCCCCCTTTGTAATTGATGGAAATATTTCACCTTTTTCTCCCCCTTTAACATCAATGAGAAATGGGGTGCCAATGTACTCCCCCTATCATGCTACTCCCCCTATTATTTTTCTCCTTTTCTTGGTTTCTTTATTGTGAGGCAAGTGCAATGACCCCCATATTTTGACGAAGATACTCAAATGCTTCTTGTGGAAGGGGTTTTGTAAAGATATCTGCAATTTGTTCTTTTGTACTGACGTATTCCAACTTGATATTTTTTTCAGAAAATTGTTCTCAGAGAAAATGGTATTTGATTGGTATATGTTTGGTCTTTTAGTGCATCACCGGATTTTTTGAAAGACTGATGGCACTAGTGTTGTCACAAAAAATAGTAATTGGTTTCTTAGTTTCTATATTGACATCCTTCAAGGCTTCCTTCATCCATATAATTTGTGTACAACAATCAACGACAACTATATATTTGGCTTAAGTTGTAGAAAGAGATATAGATGATTACTTTTTGCTGAGCCAAGACATAAGACAAACTCCCATAAAGAATGCATTTCTACTGGTACTTTTTCGATCATCCATGCTTCCGGCCCAATCAACATCAGAGTAAGTTGTCACAATAAATGTTGAAGTCTTAGGATACCAAAGACCAAAATCAATCATTCCTTTCAGATATATGAGAATTCTCTTTACAGTTGCTAGATGGGATTGTCTAGGACTTGACTGAAATCTTGCTACCATTCCTACTGCTTGCATAATATATGGTCTTGTAGTAGTTAGGAATAAGAGAGCTCCAATTATTGACCTGTAAAGAGTTTAATCTATGAGAGGGGTATAATCATCTTTACTTAATTTACAATCTATGGTTATCGATGTGCTCATTGGTTTGCAATCTTCCATCCCATATATTTTAAGCATGTCTTTAAGATATTTTTCTTGAGATATAAACACGCCTGCAGAGGTTTGAGATATTTGTAGCCCAAGAAAGTAAGACAACTCACCAATCATTGACATCTCGAATTTTTTGGACATATTTAGAGAAAATTCATGGCTCATTTCTTCATCATTGCTAGAAAATATTAGATCATCAACGTAAACAAGAGTGATCAGAAGTTTTTCCTTGTCCATCTTCATGTAGATATTTCTACCTGCCACTCCCTTTTTGAAACCTCCTTCTTTCAGATAGCGATCCAACTTTGCATACCATGCTCTAAGGGCTTGTTTTAATCCATAAAAGTCCCTTTTTAGGTTGCATACAAAGTCTTTTCTTTCAGCAAGATCAAATCCTTCTGGTTGCTCCATGTAAACTTCTTCCTTGATATCTCCATTCAGGAATGTTGATTTTACATCCATTTGATAAACCTTGAATCCTTTTGAGCAAGTAAATGCTAAAAACATTCTTATGGATTCCATTTGAGCTATTGGTGCAAAGGTTTCTTTGAAGTCAATTCCTTTGATTTGCGAGTATCCTTTGCAAATAAGTATGGCTTTATTTCTGATGATTTGTCCATCTTAATTCATCTTGTTTTTGAATACCCATTTTGTTCCAATTATATTTTTATCTTTTGGGCGAGGTACTAGTTCCAAAGTCTCATTTTTTTTCGATTTGAGACATTTCTTCTTCCATGGCCTTTATCCAATAAGGATCTTTGCTTGCTTGAGAAAATTTTTTAGGTTCTATTAAAGATAATAGAGCAACATCATCTTTTCCTGGGGTTTTTATCATCCTTCTTCAAGTTTTAATTCTTTCATCTATATTTCCGATGACCCGTTCCTCCAGATGATGTCTTTGAATAAAATTGATCTTAGAGGGAGCTTTTCAAGGTCAACTTTGAGGTTCACTTTGAGGTTCTCCATTCTCCTCTTCTTTTTAAATTTCTTCTTCTTCACTTTGTTCAAATAAAGGCTCAACTTCATGATATTCAATTCTCTTTTCTGGAATACCTTCATCAAACTTTATATCAATACTTTCCACTATTCTTCATAGATGATTGTCATAACATTTGTAAGCTTTTATCCTAGTGGAGTATCCAAGAAATATTCCTTCGTCAACTCTAGAATCAAATTTTCCTGGTGAGTCATCATTTATTTTTATGAAGCATTTGCTTCCAAAAACCCTAAAATATTTTACTGAAGCAGGTATTCCTTTCCATAATTCATAAGTAGTCTTTTCATTATTTTGTCTTAGTTCAGTTTGATTTAAGGTATAGACTGCAGTCCCAATCGCTTCTCTCCAAAATTTTGGTTGCAAATCAGCTGTTAGTAGCATTGTCCTTGCCATTTCTTGAATGGTTCGATTCCTTCTTTCAACTACTCCATTTTTCTGGGGTGTCCTAGTAGTAGAGAGTTCTTTTTTGATTCCATGCTCTTTAAAGAATTCATCAAATTTTTTTGAGATGAATTCTCCTCCTCTATCCATTCTAAGACATTTAATATTAGAATATTTCTCATTCACAATGAGAGCCTTAAGACTCTTAAAACATTCAAATGCTTCGGATTTATCTTTTATGAAATATATCCATGTCATTCTAGTATAGTCATCAACACATAGAGCAAAGTACTTTTCACCTTGAAGAGCTAGAGTTCTATGGCCCACACAAATCTGCATGAATAATTTCTAGAGGTTTTGATGTTGAGAACTCCTTAGTTTTGTGGCTAGTTCTGGTTTGCTTTACATGTTGGCATGGGCCACATACAACTTTATTTAGCTTGCACACTTTTGGAATGTCCCTTACTGCATTAATTTTGCTGATGTTGACTAGGTTATAGAAACTTGTATGCCCCAATTGCTCGTGCCATAACCAACTTTCATCTGTTTGACTTAAGTAACATTTATCTTCTTGGATTTTACTGAGAATATAAACATTATTTGGTGTTCTTACTGCTTTCGCCACAAGGTCTCCTGAGGATGAGTCTGTTATTTCACAATTTTTTGTACTAAAGACAACATTATGTCCTTGATCACAAATCTGCCTAACACTTAAGAGATTGTGTTTGAGCCCTTCTACTAGCAAGGTGTTTTGAGATTTTCCTTGTCCATTGACAAGGGTAGCAGTTCCTTTTCTAGTGATTTTGGCGGATCCACTTCCAAAGGATACATTTCCATTTTTCTTGTTAAATGAGATAAACTTCTTTTGGTCACCTGTCATATGTCTTGAGCATCCACTATCCATGAACTAATGATTTTCTTCACTATGAGCACATAGAGCTAGGCCACATTTATCAGTTTTTAGATTTAGGTTTTAGATTTTTGTCTTTTGAGACGACAATTTTGTTCATTATGATCATAATTATCACATAATGAGCAAGACGGATCAAACTTAGCCAAAGGATCAAAGGAAATGTAATTTTTTATTTTTCCTTTCTCTTTAGGACCACGTGGTTGGTTTGTTTGATCATTCAATCTTGGTGCTTCATTCTTATGAGCCTTTCAATGCTTAGCTTGATGCCCAAATTTTTTACAATTGTAACAATGCCCAAGAAAAATAGTTTGATACCTGTTGTAGTATCCATAGCTTGAACCAACATTCTTTCTTGGAGTTTCTTTTTTTTCAATTCTTGGTTTTGAGATGGGACTTTGTTCCTGACGAGATGACCTTTTTTTCTTTTGGATGGCAAGAGAGTACGTCAGCATAACTTTTAGCATTATTCTTTGTACTTGATGATTCTCCTTTGAAACCAATTCCAGACTTGTCATGTTGAGGTTTTTGATTATTAAGAATGTTATCAAGAGCTAGAGAGCTTTGCCAACTCCTTTTGACTTGCTCTAATTCCTTTCTTAGAGATATTATTTTAGCTTCATGTTTTTCATAGATATCATCCTTCTATTTTAGCTCATTGTTCAAGAAGTCTTCCCTTCTCTTTGCTTCCTCTCTTTCTATTTTGAGAGAAATTATCTTCTTTTGTAGAATCTCATTTTCTTCAATGGAACTCATTAGCAATCTATCCATGTTTCTTTCATCTTCCAGTTCCGAGTCATCATCATTTGTAAATGCCATGAATATTTTTTCTTTGCTTTCAACATAGTTACTTTCCTCATCTGTTTCATCATCACTTTCTTTGTGATGACACATATTTCTAGTTGATTTATTTTTTATGACTACAAATTCATCGTCATCAGACTCATCTTGTGTGGAGAAGAATTTCTTCTTATTAAACCCTTTCTTTTTGTACATCATCCTTTTAGAGTCCTTTTCATAATCACTATCATTTTTATGAGGACACTTTGCAGCGTAATGACCTATTCTTCAACAACTGAAACAAATAAGAGAGTAGTTACCTTTTAGCTTAGATCCCCTTTTTAGTCTTCGTACAAATTGAGCTAATTCATTTTTAGTATCAGATTCATTGTTGTTGCAATTCCATCCTTTTCCTTCATTTGTTGATCTCGAGGCTTTGAAAGCTGCTTCTTTGAAATTTTGACTCCCTTTCCTCATTTCATAGGAAATGATAATTCCATGAAGTTCGTCCATCTTGAGAGTATCTAGGTCCTTCATTTCATCTGTGGCACTTACTTTGGAGTCAAATACATCAGGAAGCGATCTCAGGATTTTTTGAACAATAGTGTGTTCTTCAATATTTTCTCCTAGTCCTTTAAGAGAGTTAACCACTTCAGATACTCAGAGGAAGTATGATGCAATATCTTCTTCATCATCCATTTTCAAACTCTCAAATTTTCTTCTATAGGTTTGAAGATTTTCCTTCTTAAATTTGGAGTCCCCATCATATAAGGAAACCAACATATCCCATACTTCTTTGGCTAAGTCACAATTCATGAATTTCGTAAATTCAGAATCAGTAATTCCACTAGCGATGGAATTTAAATCTTTGGCATTAGCAATGTAGGTTCTTCTTTCGTCTGGATCAGTTGGAAGACCAAAGGGAGCTCTGTACCCATCCAAAACAGAGTGCCATACTTCAGGGCCAAGAGACATTATATAATAGGACATCCTCTTTTTCCAAAAACTAAAATTTGTTCCATCAAAGATAGGAAATTTCCCTGTTGCTTCTATGTTCCTCATTGTGCCTAAGAATCCTTCTTCCAGCTATTAGGCTGATAATGAAGAAGCTGACTTTGATTCCAATTATTGGAAATACTGAGAGGGGGGTGAATCAGTATTTCTTTTCAATTGTTAATTATTGCCAATTAGATTCCTCACTATTAAATATAGAGACGTGTATAGTAATAATATTAAGGATGAATAAGAACTTCAATCCTTTTTCAAATAATTGTATACAATATATGAGTGAGGGCACCAACCCTTTAATGAAATAAGCACCAACCTATTTCCAAGCACCAACTTGGGCATTGATGAGGCTCCGACCTCTAGGGCTTCGACCCTATCTTCTAAAGGCACCAACCTTGTGTTTATGAGCTCCTGCTCCAAGGAAACCAATCCTTATTTGCTTCTTTACTGGACTATTAGTTCACAATTTCTTAATTTCACCAATCTGCAGAATACTGCAACATCTAATTTTCACCACACTTCTTCATTAATTTTGCACCAGTGTACCAATACTTTTAATACTGCATCAGGATATCTGCACCACACCAAGAATTCATCTCTGCTCCATGCCGACACTTTACAGTAATCTGCAAACTATAAGAGTAACAATTTGAACAACACTTTAAGACATATTTCAAGGGAATTGCAAGCTACAGTAAGTCTGAATTTTTCTTAAAATTCAACATCCAAAATTTTGGGCTCCACCAAGGCTATAATGTTCACTGTTCTAGGAAATATACCATAATTATTTTGAATAGGACCAAGATTTTAATATCATATAGGTCACTACAAATTCATATAGGAGTTTCTTCAAATAGGTCTGAACCACAATGAAAAATCTGAGTCAAAATTCAATGAATCCAAATTCTATTACAGTGAGACAGGTCCGAGTTAGAATTTGGTTGATTGAGCTACACTATAGTGAGATAGATCCAAGCTCCAGGAGTTCTGAATTGGAATATGAGTTCTTCAATATGCCCCCTTCATAAAAATTGTGCATAGACAGAGTTTCTATGATTAGTCCTGTAGCCTCTTTTCCCAAGTCAAAAGGTTTTATAGATATGTGATATACATATAATTTCCTTAAACCAAGACAGTTGTCCCTTTTGTCCTCCCTTAGTTCACGAGATGTGAACTATATCTTCTCCTCTCAAATCTTTTTAATCAAACTATTCTATGGATGTATGACCAAAAATTGTTGTACATAAATGAATTTCAGACTGTGTATATATATAGCCCTCTTTACAATAACAAATGAAAAGATATGTCCCTGTTTGGAGGTCGACTTGTGTCCTTGAGCATGGGTCGGCTCAATATCAGAAATATATTTTTATAACATGAAAATTCAAGTTATCCCTCACAATTTGGAGTTTCTGGCCAAGTAAGAGCTCATTAGAAAGATAAAATTATGCTCTAAAAGATAGTGTAGGTGTCATAACGAAATTCTGCCTCTAAGGTAGCAAAAATCTATTTTTCTTTATAACTGTCCTTGAATTTTTATGTGCAGAAAGTGATTGGGACAACAAGAGGTCATTTATTAGTGCAAAATCATAATGCCTTCGAGTGTTGGGCATCTTCATGGATTTATTTCATGATCATAGGGTAATGGGCTTATAGTGTAATCCATGTCATCATGTGGTGGTGACAGTGTAGCCTTCATTAGGAGAGCTCATCAAGTATATTTCCATCAATGATAACCTAGATTAATATATATATCCCCCAATATGAATGCACATGGTATGGTATTCCCCCACAGTGGATCCAATGTGGTTATATAATTGTTATTGTCCATCTATATGATACAATGTAACATGTATAGGATAGAAAGTAACCTATAGAAGATTAAAACCCCCACCATTAATTGAGGTTGTTGAAGGGTACATACTACATCTAATTGTTAACAAGGGAAATAATGTAAACTTGATATTGGCATAAGTCTAGTACATACTAATTATGAGTCTAGGACATAAGGTGTCAGTGTCACCTTAGGATATCAACTATATAGGATTCGAAAAGTGTACCCAATTTTTGTAGCCTCTTTGATCACATCTAAGAAGTGTATATAGATAATATCTCATCTTAGAAGATTTTCCTTATTCATGGATTGAAGGAGGAAGAAAATAAAATCCCCATATTTTCCAAATATTTAGTAAGGGTTCCCTCTATGTAATAGATATGTTCGGATCAATTGGTAATGGATACAATAATTCATTTACCTAAATTATAGGAGTAGCTCTACATGATAAGGTAAATCAAGGATTTATTTGATATGAAGTGCCACACTACATAATGAGCTTGTATACAAAAATACCCATTTCAGGAAGGAGGGTACCAAATTGCTCATCATGTTCTACTACAAAGGGTCACATTCAATTAAGCTACTGTTTGGTTCCTAATATTGTTCTAAAATAATAATCAGGTATCAGCATTCACATCAACCTGAGGATTAGTATTTTTATCTCAAGGTAATCAACAAAATATATGCAAGATATTGCTAGAGGCTACATTTGTCTTAAAATGATCTATCATGTGATCCATTGAAAAAAATCAACACCTGAAATAAAGAATGAACTTATGTACTCTACCAAATAATTCTGTACTCAAGAACTACGATCAACCACACAACAAACTAAGAGTCTAATTAAATAAACTTTCAAGAATTCAATCTGAAGATAATATTACTCCAATATTTCATAAATTAACTTTGTGCCTACAAAAATAACAATCACACTTTTGTAAATAATAATTTAAATTAACAGTCTTAACTAAGGAAACAACATGCAGTAACTAAGGAAACAACTTAAGTAATTATCATTATTAGAAGAAACATCAAGCGTGATTAAATACTTCTTAATGATATAATTAAAAAAAATGTAAATAACAATATCGATCAATCTACTAAGAGAAAATAACAAGGCATTCTACTAGACTAATAATAAAAATTAGAAGACAATACATCATCTAGGAAGCGGGCTGGAACCACCAGGAGTTAGACTAACTAAGAGAAATTCAGGTCAACAAAGTAATTGGTAAACTGGAATTAATAAAAATAATATCTTCACATTAAATTTTTTGAATAATTACAACCCAAGCTCAGTCACTTTTATATCTTCTAAATTACAATACTTCTTCATAATCAATGCAGGGGAAACTCCTCTCATTTTATAATACATAAAGGGAGATTACAATAGAAAATATTTAGAATAAGGAATAATAGGAGAATTGATTCTCAGATTTTTCTTTCTTAATTGAAATAAATTCAATATATTCTCATGAAAAAATGAGAATATTGTCTACAACCAAATCATTTATTAAAATTTGGCCTT